>PVJA010022779.1:0-33824 GCA_004027025.1 Myocastor coypus | reverse complement strand
AAAAAAAAAAAAAAAAAAAAAAAAAAAAAAAAAAAAAAAAAAAAAAAAAAAAAAAAAAAAAAAAAAAAAAAAAAAAAAAAAAAAAAAAAAAAAAAAAAAAAAAAAAAAAAAAAAAAAAAAAAAAAAAAAAAAAAAAAAAAAAAAAAAAAAAAAAAAAAAAAAACCAAAATAAAACAAGAAATTAGCTAATTAGAGGAACCAAAAAAAAAAAAAATGAATGAGTGAATGCAAGATTTATGGGATACCATGTAATAAACAAATAAATGCATTATTAATTTTAGAAAGAGTAAAGAAAGAAAAGTTCATTGTAAAAAGGATGGCTGAAAATTTCACAAATCTTAAAAGAAATGCTAACATCCAGATTTATGAATCCCCAAAGTTTCCAAGAAAGACGAATGAAAAAATTTCCTGAGATATATCTTAATTGAATTACAAAATCAGACAGAATTTTAAAGGAGCAGCAGAAATGACTCTTCACATGCAAAGGAATTTTCTATGAGTGAATTTCTCAGGAGAAATTTGTAGGCCAGAAGGGTTGGTATACTGAAATTGCTGAAATAAAACAAAGAACAAAAATCTACTTCTAACCAAGAGTACCATACCCACTGAAACTGTCTTCTAGAAATGAATGCAAGATAAAGACATTCTTGAAGAAAATATGAAGTAATTCAGCACTATTACACATGCCTTAAAGAAAGGCTGAAGGAATTTATAAGTATAAGAATGTTAACAGTATGAAACATACAAAAGAATAAACCTAACCAATAAAGCTAAATATAGTGTGAAATTCTGAATATCCTAGTCATTTCATGATAGTAAAAATTACTTTTACCTTTAATATAAAAGTATTGGAAATAACTATAAATATAATTATTGTATCATACAACAGAAATAACAAATATTGTAACATCAACTCCACAAATGTGTACGGAAGGAGTACAGCAGAATTTTGAAAGAGACTGTAGTAACTATAGGTTACTTATGCACATATGTCTTATCATAACAGATAAAATTACAGACACTAGTTTACACACAAAATACAATGAGAGTGCCAGCCCTGCCCATGGGGCATGCTGAGAGGGTGATTGAGACTGGGCATGGTGGTACATACCTGTAATCCCAGCACTTGTGAGGCTGAAAACAGGAGAATCACTATGATTCTGATCTACATAGTGATACGCTGTAGACCCTGTAGACTCTGTTTCTAAATACAGAAAAAAATGCGAAAAGAATAAAAGCATTGCACTACACAATATAGTACCAACAAACTGTAGAGGAAGAGAACAAGGTACAAAGAAACAACCAAAACATTATAAAGCAGTGAACAAAATAGCCACCCAAAATTTTTACGTGTCACTAATTATTTTACATGTAAATGAATTAATTTTCCATTCATAATCCATCAAGTAGCACAAAGGCTAAACAAAAGAAGATCCAACAACATGCAATGTACAGGGCTCCCCGCTGACCTCACAAGGAGCCTCTTGCATGCTAAGATTACGGATATGACCACCACACCCAGCCAGGGGCTCCCTTTACATTCAAGGGTATAGACAGACTGAAAATTAAGGAGTGGGAAAAGATGCTCTGTGCAGTGGAAACCAAACGAGAGCAAGAGTCACTATACAAGAACAAAACAGCCTTCCAGATAAGTATGTCACAAATGGTGTAATGATGAAGTAGTCTCTTAATGAGGTGACACTAACCTACATATGTAAAGAAAATGTTAAGAGAACTAAAAGTAGAACTGGACAGGGTTACAGTAAGGCTACATGACATTAATACTTCCCTTTCAAAAATGAATTTATCATCTGGAGAGGAAAATAAAAAAGTGGATGAGAGAAATATTTGAGACTAAGGTGACCAATGACCACATGCAGACTGTCCCATACTGTACTAGCAGAACACAGGACTGCTGAGTTCCTATTACTTTATTTGATGAAATTTTGTATCATTTGTAATGCTATTTATTTATTGTATTTTTAGAGAAAGTACTACAGGGTGTTCAGGGTCTCACTATTAGATTGTACTTGTAGTGATCAGCCTCCCAAGAGCTGAGACTGTGGGCGTGCACTGCCATGCCCAGTCTCAATTGCCATCTCAGCGCACCCCACGGGTGGGGCTGGAACCGCAGGCAAAGGGACCAAACCCTGGCCCCTGAGCCTCCTTGCAAGTATTTTAATCTACTGAGATATTTGGCCAGCCTTTCTAATGCTTTTTAAACAACTTCTGTATTCTATAAAAAATTAAAAAGAACGCACCTTATTCACAAAATACATGCAATACTCTGCAGTATAGATCATGTGTTAGTCACAAAATGTAATTTAATTTTTTAAATTAAATCACATACACAAAATACTCTGGAACTTTTCAGTTTCCATAATGTGAGTCAATTCCCCTAATGATACCTCTTTATATATTGAAATCAATATCTATATCTATATATTTATATCTAGTGACTTCATTTCTATAAAGAATCCCCAAAATTCAGTTACTTTTTAAAAGATTAATCTATTCAGAAAAGAAAAAGGATTCAGAGAAAATGATGAATAAGAGTGAGGACATTATTATTCATACTACAGAAATACCAGAGATTTTAAGCAACCACTAGGAGGTGGGCGTGGTGGCACACACCTGTAATCCCAGCACTGGGAGGCTGAGGCAGGAGGATCGGTGAGAGTTCGAGACCAGCCTGGGCTATAAAACTGAGCTCAAGGCTCAAGGCCAGCCTGAACTGCATAGCGAGATCCTATCTCAAAAATACAAAAAAAAAAAAAAAAAAAGAAAGAAAGAAACCACCGGGAATATACACAGCCAAAACACTGGCTCACTGTATAAATGAATAAGTATCTACAAACATAAAACCTACTAAGACTGAATCATGAAGAGTGGAAAATTTGAACAGACCAGTTATGAGTAAGGAAGTTAGATCAATGATCAAAAACTTCCAAATTAAAAAACAATACCAGAAGGAAATTAGTATTTAGAAGAAATATCTGCATTCTTATGGTCCTTGCAGCATTATTCATAGTAGCCAAGATGTGAAAACAACCAAACTATTAATAAAGACAATGTTACTGTATATTCACATATAAATTACATATATATTTACACATACAGAGGCTATATATGCAAACATACACATGAACAAAATGGGATATAATTTAGACTTAAAAAGAAGGAACTCAATAGGTGTTAATCTGCATAACATTATGCTAAGTGACATAAGCCAGACACAGAGTGATGAGTGCTGCCTTCCGTGTGGACTCTGAAAGTGTTGAGCACACAGGAGCAGAGAGTGGACTGTTGGATTCCACGCTGGGGCAGAGTGAAGAGGATGGAGAAATGTTGGCAAAGGATGGCTGTCCCAGCACTTAGGAGTTCAGCTAAGACATTCGGACATCGAGTAGAGTCAGAAAAACCGGACATTACCAAGAGGCATGCTCTGACTTGGACTCCGTCACTCTTCACCCAGTGTGGCATGAAGGCACGCGATGATTCCCCAGAGCCTCCGACTTCTCGACTGAGAAAAGCGCTGGGAGTAGGCATTCAGCTTGCGCGGCTTTTGAGGCCCTTTATAGGAAGAACACTTCCATCTCACCTAACAAGGAACACTGGTGGTTTGTGTGGCATAAACCACTTCGGGGCAGTTAGGAACAATGAAGATGGGTGAGGCTGACAGCATCCAGTATACAGCTCCTGCCTGCGGTTTTGATCCTTAGTCACCCCAGCACAGGACAGAAGCTAATGACAGCATTGATCTGTAAGAAACACACTTGATGTAGCTACCCGGCTCCATCCCTATCCATCTCCTGCCTCCAGCTTCAGTACTATGCCTATGGCTTCCCCAAGCCAGGGGTCAAGTACATAACTGACAGTATCTGTAGATGAGAACATGTGACCCTACCAGATGCCAGCGACTGGGCAATGAGCCCTCTAAGCCTCGCTTCTCCATGCCAGGTTTTCCTTGTCTGAGAGGGAAGTGCACCTCAAGTTCTGCCTCCATGTGATTAATACCAGAATCCTAGGCTTGGCTGGGAAGTGCAAGCTTTACCACCAAAAAAATACCTGCAAAGGTAAAAAACAATGTGTTTCTTCTAATGCATAGACCCTCAGCACAAGGCTGTAGAATTGCAACTATAACACCAAAAGAAACTAAAACCATTCCAATAACAAACTAAAGAAATGAAGGTCTAAGCCGGGCCTGGTGGCTCACGCTTTTAATCCCAGCACTCGGGAGGCTGAGGCGGGAGGATTGGTGCCAGTTCGAGACCAGCCTGGACTATAAAAGTCAGCTCAAGGTCAGCCTCAACTGCATAGCAAGACCCTGTCTCAATATGGATAGAAAATTAAGACTTAAAAGTCATGAACAAGAGGATAATTTTCCAGTGGAAATAAAATATTTAAATAGCAGAGACAAAAAATACAATAATTATACTTGAAATTTCAGGGGAAAGCATCACAATTTGACCAATAAGAAAAGCCCATTTAAGGCTGGGGAGATAGCTCTGTGGCTCAACTGCCTGCCTGGCAAGTACAAGGTTGTGAGTTTGAACCCTGGTCCCCCCCACACACAAAAAAAAATCCATTTAACAGGATACTCAACAATTACTCAGTTAGACAAAAAAGAAAAAGAAAGAAAGAAAAGAACAAAGAGTGTTTCTGATAATCGTGGTACATCACCAAGAGAACTATGCTTTATATAGCAAGTATTCGTTTTGAACAGAAAAAGACAGATGGCCCATAGAACACGTTTAAGGAAATAATGAAGAAAAATTCTGAAAAGTGAGTAAGGGTACCAGGTCTAGGTAGGCAAAGCCCCAAATTGTGTAGGTAAATTTTATCCACAAATAGCAAAGTATCTGAAAAGAAAATGAAGCAAACAATTTCATCTACATTAACAGCAAAATCAAACAATTAGATTCAAATTTAATCTCAAAAGTAAAAATTTTGCATAAGATCATAAAGATTACTAAAGGAAATTAAGGAACATATGCAAAATGAAGAGATATTCCCTGGCATTGGATTGAGAGAGGTAATGCTATTAAAATTTTCCTACCACCCTTAATAATGTACCCATCCAACCCTACCAAAATTCCAATGTCATTTGTCACAGAAATCCATAACAATTTTTAAATTTATAGGAACCACAAAAATCCTTAGGGTAATTTTCTGCTTAACAACAAACTTACGGTGAAAGAAAAAGAAAAAACAAAAATATCCAGGCAAATTAACAAAACATGACACCTTCTTCTCTTCAGGATCTTAAATGAATGTTTTAGAGAAAGGCATTATTTTTTTCTCCATTGGAGGTGATAGTTCTGGGTGTGTCACTGTCCTTTAAGGCCTTCCAGTGGAACCAGATAGTGGTAAAGAAAGACAGTATCATGCATGATACTGAACTCTTTAGGCCAAGGCTAATACACATGCATGGTTAAGGCTAAAATTTAAAAATCACAAAAAGCTTTTAGAATCAGGAAAGAATATTTTTGCTTATCTATTATATATTTCAAGTTGTATTATTGTGGCTAAATCAAGAAATGTAAAAATTGTAAATAACTCCATAAGATGAGATTAATGCATTTGAGAGGAAAGAAATCCTTTGCCAGTGTAGTGTAGCCTAGGTGCAGATGGCCGCTGAAGAAGCCGGTGGTGGAGAGGAGCACCGCTCCCTGCTCACAGACTCAGGCGCAGCAGTTTCTGGCCCTGTAGGCTCCTTTTCGTGGAAAGGGCCCTAGATGGGTATTCTGCTTTCTTCATCCCTGATATTCCTGCTGTATCTTTCCTGTGTTTAGTATGACTGGGCGCACAATGATGATGGCACCGTTACAATTGCCTGTATTCCTCAGCATAGCAACACGCTGCACAGATTCAAAGCCTCAGAACTATAGACTATCACCTGCTCAGGGTACATCCAGACTGTGACATCCAGGCCTGTGTCAGTGTTCTCTACAAGGGTCATGCAATGACAGACTCACTTAGTGACCCATTTGCAGGAACGTGTCCTGCACAATGTCTGACTGAGCATAATAAAGTGACCGTCAGCAAGATTATGCAGAATTCACACTAAGTGTAAGACACACTGAGCACTGAAACAGAATAGAGACCCCAGAAATAACCTCCTGTGCATACAGCCAAATAGTTTTCAACAAAAGTGCAAAGAACACACTATGGAGAAAAGACAGTATCCTCAAGAAATTGTATAGGGGAATCTGGATACCCAAATGCAGCAGAATGAAACTGGCTTTTATCTTACTTCCAATGGAAAGCCAACTTATGGTGAAATAAAAAGACGCAAGACTATACAAGTAAGGACCCTCACAGCCCTTATCTGGACAATTCTTACTTTTTTAAAGGAAGATTTGTGCTAATATTTATTGTTATTATTATTATTGTTATTATTATTTTAATGCATTTTTAGTACAAGGTCTCACTACACAGATTAGGCTTGTAGTGACCTCCTGTTTTCAGCCAGTCAAGCTCTGGGATTGCAGGTGCGTGCCACCGTGCCCAGTCCCAATCACTATCTCAGTGAGCCTCGAGGTAGCAGTGGTGTAGCAGGCCAGGGATCGAACTCCAGTGACGAAACCCCAGGCCCCTATGTCTGCCTAAGCAGGCACTTTAATCTGCTGAGCTATCTTCCTGGCCCTTCTGGACAACTATTTTTTAGATGTGCTCCTAAGAAACCAAACAAAGCAAAACAAAACCCCAACAACAATAAAAAGCCCAGAGGGGCCCAGCAGGATGGCTCAGTGGTCTAAAGCACCTGCTTAGGAAAGCTTAGGCGGCTGCAGGGACCACGGTTCGATCCCCAGCACCACATGCTGCGCCAGCCCTGCCCTTAGGGCAGGCTGAGCCTGCCATAAAAAGAAATAAATAAACAAACAAAAGTTCTGAAACAAGAAAAAAAATTGTAAAAAAAAAAGAGCCCAAAATAGACAAAAAGGATTGGATCAGTCTGAAAAGCTTCTGTATAGCAGAGGAAACAAGTAATAAAGCAAAGGACAAGCCACTAAGTGAAACAAAACATTTTAAATGGTATAATGATATGAGATTATTGTACCAAGCTTCTAAGGAAATCCAGCATCTCGTTAATGATGTCACTCACATGTGCAAAAAACTCACACTTGAAGTAGAAAGTAAAATTGTGACTGGCAGTGGTCAAGGTGGAAGCCCAGGAGAGTGAGAACAGGGAGGTTCTTGGCTGGAGAGATGGCTCGGTGGTCTAAAAGCCTGCTTAGGAAAGCTTAGGCAACTGCAAGGACTGCAGTTTGATCCCCAGAACCACATGCTGCACCAGCCCCACCCCCAGGGCAGGCTGAGCTGGCTATAATAAAAAATAAACAAACAAACAAATAAGTAAGTAAATAAAAATAACAAGGAGGTGCTGGTCAGAGGTACAGGGTTTGTGTAGACAGGAGGAATCAGTCATGGTCTCTTCCACTGCAGGGTCATAGTGTCAATAGTGAAGTTTGTTTCAAAGTAGCTAAAAGTTAATTTTAAATGTCTGGTCATAGAAAATGATAAGTAAATCAGGCATGGATATGTTCTTTAGCTTATTTCTGGCTTTGTACTCTGTGTTGATATGTCAAAACATGTCATTTTCACCATAAATGTATATAATTAACATTGAAGAGCTCACCATGATACCTTTTAAAATAAATTCCACTTCAAAAATATGAATTCTGGGGACATTAAGTAGAACATTGTGACTTCACTTAATGCTACGATATCACATAGTTAAAGCTTGCTAAGGGAGTAGATCATTAAGTGGCCTCTGATCAGAAAAAATGGCCAATATGTGAAGTGATATTTAGTTTGCTTGTGGCAATAATTTTGAAGCATATATATACATTATATCATCATATTGGAAGCTTTATTTATTTATATATTTATTGAGATATTCTCGAGATACAGTGAGTTCAGGAGGGCCTTGTACTCACTGTTCAGTCCAGGCTGGCCTTAACTTCTGGTGATCCTCCTGCCTCGTCCTCCCAAGAGGTGGAGTTGTGGCAGTGTCCCACCACACCCAGCCTATGTACTTTAAATGCATAAAATTCTATTTGCCATTAACAACTCAATAACCCTGGAAAATTTTAAAGTAATAATGTGATGCAGAGCTTGAGTTTTAATATAACAAACATATTAAATTGAGTCTTAGATATGTAAAACATGGCATTAGCATAATAATAGCTAAAGATAATTTTAATCCACCAAGAATGGTATGAATACTTATGAAGCTTCTCTAACTCATCCCTTCTCCCTGTGCTTCACATATTTACCTTATCTTGATTTATATCTTTCAACCATTTTCTTCTAAAGTATCTGCTGCAGAAACTTGACTATTTAACGTTTTAGCCTGTTTTCTGCATTGCTGTTTTCTTCCTATAGTTATGGATTAGATAGTTTCCATTTGAAGTGCAATGGTTTATACATAGTAAAAAGCTTCCCTAAGCAATAGCATAGGATGACTAGTGGTGGTGGAGGTGGTGTGTGTGTGTGTGTGTGTGTGTGTGTGTGTGTGTGTGTGAGAGAGAGAGAGAGAGAGAGAGATGAAGTACAGAGCTCAAATGTCAGCACAAAAGCTGTATCAAATTTTAAGGAATGTTAATTTCTGCATTTTTAAAATCTGGGACAGGTTTTCTGAACATGATATGTGACACCACTTATTGACTAATATTTGTTTTTCTAGTGAGATCTGAGGGCAAACTTGAAGTTGAGTCAGAAACAAAGGCTCAACCGACTGCTGTGGGCCAGTTCTCAAGCGAAACTAGCCACACGACTGTGCTTACCCGGTCTCCCCTTGTGAGCTGTACTGCTCCTGTGACCCTTAGCTTTCTGCATCCCAGACTTTCCCGCATCCACCACAGGACCCAAGGTCTCAGCGTCATTACTGCCTTGAGAGATATGGTGCAATTGTCCTCCTTCGCTGGGGATTGTTCCCTTGCAGAGTTGGGATTTGCTGTTTCTTTGTGGCTCTAGTGTCACGTTGTTATAATTGAGCCAGGCCCCAAGAGCATTTGCACAAATGTGTGAGAACAATACGGAGGATCTATTTTTCTTTAAAATAGTAAGTTAATGCGACAAGCACCATTTCTACAAACTCACTCTTCTAAAATGTACTAAACAGCCAGTGATGTCAGTTTTTCAGAAAATTATTTTATGTTTGTGCCTCCATGATTGGCTATCACATCTTGTTTCCTGGAGGCAGACATGGAGTGAGGCGGCACTGCTCTTCATGGGACAGGCAGCACTGATCCTGGACTGAGGAGCTGACCCCTTAGAGACGCGGGTTCAGGATGACGGTTGGACGTGCTGCCCACTGGTCTTCATTCAGTGATCCCTGTGTGAGGCACAAAGAAATTTTTGCTGTTTTAAAATCACAACTACAGAGCCCAAGTGGTGTATGTTGGAGATATGACTTGTCTTCTATCTGGGCATAGCAATCATCCAGTTGCATGAAAAGTTCCAAGACAACACAGTTATTGCCAAGCACATCTGCTCTGTCATTGGCTGCCTGGATGTTGTTTCTTGGAAGTTGTGCCTTGTGTTTCTCTCTTACATCTTTCAACATGTAGTAAACAGAAATCTGAAGGAGTTGTGGAAATTAATTTAAATTGTTCACTTAGTGTCCTTACACAATAACTTACACAAGGCTGTCAAAGGCATTTAGCAAAAGTTCTTGACATGGGACAAATGGTATCTGAATGTCTAGAGCAGGGATGACTTCCTGGGAGCCAGTGCCGGAACAGAGGAATAGGACCGAGGATGTGGCTCTGGGGAAGGCTGGTGTCATCCCATTTCCTCCTTTGGACCACCTCAGAATTCAGCTCAATTTCATTTTACCAAGAGGAAACAGCTGCAGAAACCAGCCCAGGTATCCTCAGGAGGGGCAGGTGGTGCTGGGGCAGGTCCTTCTGACTCCAGGAAGACTGGATAGAAGGCGGAGTGTTAGCTTGTCTGTCCGAAGGAATTATTACTGTTAGACTGAGTTTTCAGACAGATGCTCACTGTTCCTAATTGCTAAGAGGTGTCCACCTTCATTTCCTCTGCAGCCACTGTGCTGCTTTATGATGTTGCAGCCTTTTGCTGGCCTTTTCCTCAGCTTTCTGGGGCTGGCGAGATAGCTCAGTGGTCCAAAGCACCTGCTTAAGCAAGCTTAGGCGACCGCAGGGACCGTGATTCAATCCCTGGCCCCACATGCCACACCAGCCCCACCCCCAGGGCAGGCTGAGCCAGCCATAACATAAATAAATAAAGTTTTAGGAGACACCCCCCACTCCTCAGCTTTCTGTAATGACTCCCAGGTGGACCTCATCTTCCGGTCTGGTCTCTGCTGTTTGTTTCCACGTTTTAAATTTTTTCTGCCTATTTTCCACTGATAGTGACAGCTAGCACCACAGGAAAGATTACTAATGCAGATGATAATTATTTTTTGTTTCGTTTTTACTTGTTGAACACAAGGCACAGAATTCTGTTTTCCTTTTTGGACTTCTCTGCAGTTCTTTTTATGGAGAATGAATTCTTTAATTTTCAATTTTTTCTATTCTCTTTCTGTTTTCTCTCTTCTCTCTGTCTCTTTCTGTTCTGTGTCTCTTCTCTCTCTCTCTCTGTGTCTTTCTATATTCTCTCTCCTATATCTTCTCTCTCTGTGTCTCTGCCTGTGTCTCTGTCTCTCTGTCTCTCTCCCTGTCTCTCTCTCTGTCTCTTTCTCTGTCTCTCTTGGTTTTATTTCATCATAATACTCCGAGGCCCATCTCATTTCTCTGTGCCTGAGCATCTAGTTGGACAAAGGCAGGGCTTTGTATCCTACAGTGCAATGTGTCCCCTTCCTTTGCTGTCATATTTGCAGCCCCCCCATCACTCAGCCCCTCACCCAGGGCCCGCAGCCAAAACTGGCCTTGCTACAGCTCCTCATCACTGTGAACTCCTCCCCATAATGCACTCTGCCTGGATGCAGCTCTTATGCTCCACATACACCACATACCATCTTGCCTTCCAGCCTTGTACTTTTCCCATATTGTACCCGTTGTGTCTCACTTGAAAGAACATAATCATTGGTGTGTGTTCTTATTTGCTTAAGATCTGCCATCCTGATACATGAATCTCCATGAAGAGCAAGATTCCATTTCTCTTCCATGTAGTTCCACTACCACACATGCTGTTTAATACCAAGTAGGAGATTGTTAATGCCTGCTAAGTGAATGAACTAAAGAATAAAGGAAATCATGAACCTTTGGTGGTGGTTATGGCCGTAGCCTCCTTCTGGTTCTTGCTCTGCATGAGGCTTTTAGACCCAGCCTCTTCCCCACGTGGTACAGGCTGAGTATCAGCCCCACCTTGGGCTGCAGACAGCAGGTCTCCATAGCAGAGCTCAGTAGGTGGGTGAAGGTGGAGGGCAGGACCCCGTGGGAAGGGCATCCAGCTGGAGATGCTGCCCGTCTGAGGGCCGCTGCCCTGCCCCTTGCAGCGTAGCGTGCCCTTCAGACATTCTGCCCAACTTGGAATTGAGTCTAGCGCAGGGCTTTGCCTCTGCTGGTGGTCTCTCCATCTTCTCACTTCTGACTCCCTTTTTTCTCTGACCTGTTGTCTTAGAGAATGACTCAGTCTCTAGATTTTCATCTTTCCAAGTGTGTCCTTTGGATTGTTTCTTGATCTTCTGGGTTTCCTATGGGTCAGTTTAAATCTAAACAATTGATGAGGTGGATGCCCTTTAAACAGTTTGGATCAGTTCTATGCCCCAGGGGTGCAGGTTAATCTCTGCTGCATCCCTCCATGTACCATCTGGTCCCTTCTCGTTTCTCTGCTGGGACTGAGGTGCTATGCTTCCTGCCACCCCAGTGCTGACTGTGGATGAGACTGGGTCTCCTGTTGGGATGTATTGCTGTATTCAGCTGGAGGAACGTTATGGCAGAGCCTGGGCATCGCCTTTGTAGGAGCTAGCACTTGAGCAGGGCGTGGTCCAAAAACCTTGTGACACTTTCTTTTCCCTGATTTTGTATTGTTGCAGAGCCAATGGGGTTTTTGTGCACATGACTTAAGTGGGAAAATCTTCAATAAGTCCATTCACTGTGGAATGTACACACTTAATTATGCTGGAGATGAATGTGTTCCTATTAATAATAATCATCCTGTGGACCTGAACAAGCTAAAACAAATGTAAAGCTTTTCCAGGCCGGTGCTTAGACAGGTGAGCTATTTTACTAGCCCTCCATATCGGGCATTGCTATTTCCACCTTTTCCTTCTTATCCACCTCTGTTCTTAATAAAGGAATATAGAATTCATTGGAAAAAAATGTTTGCATGTGACTTTCGGTATGACCACCAGCTTCACATTCTGTGGCATTCTGAATATATATGGCCACAATAGTAAAGACAAGTCAGAGCACTTAGGATCAGGAACAAAAATAGATCTGTTAGAAAAGATCTGAACATGTCACTGTGCCCATGAGGAACCAGGCCTTGCATACACATGCTTTTTGCCATAGAAATAGCAAGAGATGACCATATTTTTTAAATGATTTTTGAACATTTTGTTTGTCTTTTCCAGTGGTAATTCTGAAAGCAATTGTTTCCAGTAAGGCTTTCAACCCTAATAATTGCAAACCAGCATTGCTAGGTTTTAGTGTGTGTTCTTGGGAATTTCTTATATCATTATAAGTCATCTTTACTTTTGTAGTAATTTGACAGTAGAATGAGCTTGTAGTGGTAGTGGTTGCAAATGGATTCTAGGACCATTGAAACTAAGCTTAAATTCCAGATCCCAATTATTAGCCAGTCAATCTAAGATGAAAGTCTTTGATTCTTCTTGTCCCTGGGTGCCTTAACACCTCATGTTTACAAGAAAAGTTGATGGGAATAGCTACACCAAATGTTGCCATGCATATCACGTGGGGCAAGACAGAGGAGCAAGGCTCCTGGTGCATGGCAATATTCAAATTTTTTCTTCTAATTTCATCATTATCTTTCCCAAGTGAGCAGAATTCCTCAAGTCTCACTCTCCCTGGAATCATTACTCTAATTCTGATTCTTAATAATTTGCCACTGCTGGCCCAACTAATGGAAAACATCAGTGCCGGGTCACACGTCGAAGCTCTGTCGCCTCTGCTCAGTAGGTCTGCTCTGGAGATTCTTTTCACTAGCATTAGGGGGCTGGCAAGGTGGGAAGGCATCAGAGAGAGAATGGGTGTTTATGGAATGTGTTAATACTTTTATTTTACTCATGTATGGCTCGAGACCTTAGAATGGTGTTAAAGCTCATCTGAAGCACGCCTCTTGCCTACCCTCCCCAAGAGGACCTAGGTTGTGTCTTCCAGATTGAAGAGTACTGATTCACAGCTGCCATGTGGGGACTGTGTAAAAGCTGAAGGTTACACGGTGCAGTTTCAGTGGGGCTGTTCAAGTTGCGTTTCTTCTCTCCCCTCATCCACTCTGTAATCCTGCATATACTGAAAGCTATTTACAGCCTATCTTTTCATGACTATTGTGTCATATGAAGTTTAAGCAGGAACATGAAGGGAAAGTAAACACAAGACTCCATTTTTCGATGACAAATTGTGTGTGTGTGTGTGTGTGTGTGTGTGATGTGAGTTTCTGAGACTGTACAAACAGTTGCACTGCACAGCTGTTCTTTCCCCCCTGCAGCCTCCTCCTTCCTGCACCTTTGTGCACTTTTGTACTTTAAGACTAAATCCTAATTACACTTGGGTTTGAGACCGAATAGTCAGCCCTCTCCTCCCCGAGTTCATCTGCAGTTTCCCGAGTTCATCTGCAGATTCAACTGAACATGAATGGAAAGTTATTTAGCCACTGTCATGGCTAAAGAAGTCATCCTAGAATGGTTGTGGATGTCATTATTCTCTGAAAATATAGCAGAATCACCATTTACATAGCATTTGCTTTCTATCAGGTATTATAAAAATTTAGAGTTCCAAAGTATAGGGGAGGATGTGTGTATCATGCAAATACACTTATATATGGTGTTAGGATTCCTTCTGATTCTGACATTCATAGGTGTGCAGGGACAAACCTTAGTCATATCAGCTCAGCCAGTGCACTGGCCCTACATTACTCTGAGTGTGAAAATATAAGGGTGAGGAGGTCTTAGGACATGAGGAAATATGTATAGAGCTACAACAAATAAAGATTTATTTGACCTTCTGCTTTCTTCTAGAAAAATCACCAGATAATCCCCCTGCCGAACAGGTCTTTGGTAAGTCATAGTACAAGCACTAGATTAGTTTCAGATTTTTTTTTTTTTTTTTTTTTGAGCCTACAGGGTGTTCAGGGTCTCACTACTAGATCGGACTCATATTGATCCACCTGTTTACAGCCTCCCCACAGCTGCGACTCAGGCGAGCGTCACTATGCCCAGTCTCAAAAGCAGTCTCAGTGTGCCCTTGGGGCAGAGCTGATACAGCAGGCCTGGGGATCGAACTCCCTGCCCCTATGCCTCTTTGCAGGCACTTTAATCCGCTGAGCTGTTTGGCATGCCCAGTCTCAGAATCTTATACATTATAGCAGTTATGGGAAACTTTTAGACTTTCAGTGATACAGTCTGCTGTGGCACGTGTGCCACAGGTTTGCCACCACCGCATTAAGCTATGTATCACTCTTTCAGAATGTCATGATACAATAGTGCAGAATTCTTGTTAATGAGATTTTTGGAACTTGCATTATATGGGTGGCTTCTCCTTCCTGGAGAGACTCTCTCCTCACTCTGGAGTTGTCAAAGAACTTGCCAGAAAGAACACGCAGCCCCTGGGGCTTCATAGTGCCCTGCATCCCTTACGGCTGTTCTTTTGTCCATGGCCATCCCAGCTTACAGCTGTCATGTGCAAGTTCTCTTCCTGTCTTTTTCTGAGAAGAGTCTCCACGCTGGGCTCCCCTGACCCTGAGTATTCCACCCCATCCTGTCTGCCCAGCTCCCCCTTCATTTGGCCCCACATAGTGCCATCCTGCTACTGTGCTGTGGTCTGTACCCCAGAAGTCTGGGCAGCCTCTGGGAGTTAGAATGCACTCCCCAGCACTGCCTCAGATCTAATGAATTGGAACCCGCATTTCTGTAAGAGGCTCGTTGGCTAATGCCCAGTGGAGGTGTGAGCAGCGCGGCCCTGCACTGTTGCGCAGCCTCTGTGTAGTCTGATTGCTTAGAGTTGTACAAATGTGGTCTTTTATGCGCTAACACCCAGTAGTACTTGGATCCCAAATCCTCAACTGAGATGGTGGTGCTGAGCATGCTAAACATCTATTTACCATTTGGAAGTACACACCCTATTATTATGACCTGTGGCCACCATGTTGAAGTAATGGGTATGCAAATGAACTTGCCTGTGAACGAGGTATTCATAGACCAAAATGTTACACTGGATCTAATAAATATAACTAGCATTGATGATTTAATATAGATGAATGTGTACTTTTATTGAGCATGTATTTTCTTGCCTCTGTTGACAAAGCCCTGTTATTGACTTAATAGGAACTGCTAATTTTGCATCTCCTAAAATACATCTCTACTGAGTGACAGTTAGGAACCTGAAGCTGCGCTCAGATCTGAGGTGTAAAGTTATCAGATCAAAATAGTTTAAAAGTCCAAAATGTACTTGTGGAAATACTTGATCAAAAATTGGTCCTTCTTGTTTTGCATGGAAATAGAACTAGCATTCTCTACTCCTCATGCATTAAAATCCAGTTTTTATTTTATTTTACAAAAGGAGCTCCTGCTGATTGGTTGGACATATCGGGTGCTATGCCATGCAAAGGAAATACAAGGAACAAAGTCATAGCCATTGCTCTGAAACAGTGTAGTCAACTATAACAAAATGGCAATGTTATCCCATTAAAAGATTCTGTGTCCTTAAACATAAACAATACTGTGAGATGCTACATTCTCATTTTCTGTTTTCTTCATCAAATCACCATGAATAAAATCTGCTCAGCTTAATTACATATAAAAGGTATGCTGAAAGTGATTATTCTTGAAACTCTTTTAATGTTCAAGATGAAAAATTTTGTAAAATTCATAATCACCATGCAATGTCTTTGACTCAGCACCAGCCACTGTTATCTAAGAATACAGACTATGATAAACTAATAGTTGTATTTTGGCACACAAGCTAAACCCTCATGAAAAGAGCAACAAATGTGTATCATTGTGGTGCTGCAGCTGTTTGAATACAGATTCACTAAAAGTCATCTATGAATATATAATCTCTCTCCTACTTTGTTTTTATTGTCCCCTCCTTTCTGCCATTTTACCCCCTTTCTGGAACTTGTCAAAACTTCCTTGTTTTTTCTTGAGGATGATAGTCTTGTTGTCTTTTGTATCTTGTGACTGGACTCCGTCCTGGTTCCATGGCTATGAAAGAAGGAGGCCATTGACTTCCCTGTCTGAGGCTTGGTCCTTGTCTTCAGTTCATCAGATACTTGCTAGCTCGAATACATTCAGCTTGTGCACTTTTCTCCCATTTGCCCACTATCTGGAATGAAGTGTGGTTAGCATTATGCTTCTGACCTTTAGTAGGAGGAAACGAAATGAGACGCTCACCAAGGTCTTTGGATACATGTAAAGCAATTTCAGTCAAACCTTCAGAATTCTAAGCAATGACTAGCATTTTGACATTAGACAAATTTGTGTAACTTCCTGTCTGGTTGCATTTAGCTCTTCCTTATTTCACTTGAGGCACATTCCCTTTTCAACTTATGCTTAAATTAATATATTGGGATGAATAAAGATACTGAATGCTATTGCTTTATCTAAAACTGGCTCATGGTCTCATGGATAAAAGTGGAATTGGATCTGCCTCTGCACTGAACTATGGGAAATGGCATTATGCTAGCAGTTCATTTTAACCCTGAAGCTGCTGACATCCATTGCCTATACTTTAATCATCACCCCCTCATTTCCCCCACGTTTTGTGCTCGTGACACTCCTATGCGTTAGAGCTGCCTCAAGAGATGTGGTAAGAGTGCCACTATCATTGGGAGGCTGAGTAGGCAAAAGCAGAGGGCGCCTCGGTATTTCGGCGTTCCTGCTAATACATGTTTTGGTATAGAACAAGTGCCAAAGAACTTTAGATTGAGTGCTGAAAAGCTTATTTTTATTTGAAGTAGTAAATAAAACAGGAACCATTTCTACAAACCTTTACTGAAGATGTAGTGAATAATTAATTAGGTCCATTTTTCACAAATTGTTGAGAATAATTTAATTTTCAGACTCCATCTGTGAATTTTAATCCTCTGTTTCCTATCAGATTTCTATCTCTTTGTTTCTCACACCACATATCATTAATGGTGTATTATAGAGGCTGGTAAGGGCGAGATTGCACCTTTGTTCATCGAAAGACCAGTGATCAGGCCTGGCAAGATAGCTCAATGGTCTAAGCACCCACTTAGGGATCCCTAAGCATAGGGACTCCTGGGTGAGCTGAGTGGGTCACTGAGACTGGGAATGGTGGTACACACTTATAATCCCAGTGCTAGGGAGGATGAAAACAGGAGGATCACTATGAATCCAAGCTGTGTAGTGAGAACTTGTGCCAAATATATATTTTTTTAAAAAGACCAGTGATCATTCTGGACAAAGGAGTTGGAATTAGAGAAGCATGGGTTTGTTAGGGATAGCACTGCTTGAGACGCTATACCAGGATTCTGCTCTTCATTCAGTGAAACTAGGGTTTGTTTTTTTTCCACAGAAAATTGACTGTTGTAAAGTCACAAATGCAAAGAAGCAATATTATATGTTGGGAAAAATGCCTTTACTTTATAAAGGCATAGTATAATTAATTGTATGAAGAATTCCAAGATGGCAAAGTGATTGCCAAATATACCCTGCTATTTACTTCCTCTGCTTTTCTGCCAATCACCTGGATGTTTCTGTATCAACAAGAAGTTTGTGTTTCTTATTTTAAAATGCAGTTAGAAGAAATACAAATAAATTAAGCAATTTCATTCTGAAATGATGAACGTAGTATACTTACATGCACATTATAATTTTTAGTGTTAAATATGCCCAATAAGAGGATTTGAATGTGAGACATTCTACATTTGAGTTGTAATTTAATGAAGAAATGCATTGAAATGAAGGAATAATAATGAAAACTGAGTTGAGAAATTCTGGAAAATATACTAGGCACGTCTCAGTTGTCTTTCTTTTTGCTGAGATAAAATATCCAACACTCATGAGTTAAAGATGGAAGGGTTTATTTTAGCTTACAGTTTTCAGAGGGTTCAGTTCAGAGTAGCTGGTGCCATAGCAGGGCAGCACTACCAAGGGGCATGGCAGTGGACAAACAGTCCACGGCAGGGAAGCCAGGAGACAGCGGGCAGTAAGATGCCCTTTCCTTTCTATTCCATCCAGGCTACATCCTTATGGGTGATGCCACTCACACCTATTACCTACACCTAGAACTATGAAAAACCCATTAGTGAACCAATCCAGTACCACACATGCTTTACCTGAGTGTCTCACCCTTGACCCACATTCACACACAGTAGATCCAGCCATCTTTGTAAAGTTGCACCTGCAATGAGGCATTAGGAGGACACATAGGTACAAGCCATAGCAAGGTACGATCACAGACCATGGTGAGTACTTAAATGTATTCCAATAAAAGAAACATGGACATTGGCCCTCACAGCGCCCCTCCTCACTTCAAGCACTTTTATCCATCAGTCTTGTCCCTGTCTGAAGTTCTGGCAGTCTTCTTCGATAACTGTCTTTAGCTGGACAGTATCTTGCACTGATTCACAGTTTTTCCTTTTTGTGATCATTTTGAGTTTGGGGAACAACCTCAAGTTGCATGGTACCAGATCTAATGAGGAAGGTGGAAGAGGACACAGTGTACAATTTTGATCTGATAGAAATCACCGTGATTTTGATCTGATAGAAACACCGTGAATGTCTTGATTCAACTCAGGACTTGGGAGCAGCTATGAAAAGACACTTGTGAGTAAAGACTTCCAGAACCACTTTAGAGAGTAGAAAGAATGGTGAAATAAATCTATTTGACATGAGGGATTGGAAAGGGATTAATGGCAATGCGCCAAATTTTAAAAATTTTCTTAATGTTCTCTGTATTTTGTGATCACATTGAATATGTTTGTGTGCATGTATGTGTGTGCACATGTGGCAGAGGACCTTATCAGGATGGCACGTGCTCTCAGTAGCCAAAGGGAAAGCTTGAGACACAGCCTTGGTCCAAGTTGTCAAGTTTCCTAGTCCATACTTCTTAAATGGATATGGAGAGACTCCCACCTACTTCATTACCAATGACTTGTTGTTTTGTAGTATTATGTTTTATGAATCTGATACCATTGAATATATTTGAGATACATACGTTTGTGTCCCATTTGAAGCAATCTTCTGAAATATCATTTTAATATAATCACACTATTTTATGTAATAAAAATAGATTTTGTGGTGTTGTCATTCATTCAAGCCAAGCTTCATGAACCTTCTCTGTACTTAGAGCATACATGTGCCCAATGTGCCCACACAGATTTATACCCTCCAGAGTCTATTTCTTTTCTGAAGCAAACGCTTCTCATTTTCATCCTTCCTCTGTCTCTTTTTGCTGTGGCACCGTCTTCTGCAGCTTCTGCGGTCCCTAGGAAAGCCCTCAGTACTCACCATGTGCCTATTAAGTGACAGCACTGTGGCTGTCACCTCACTTCCTCTTACTACAGCCAGGCATTTTACAGAGAGGCAACAGACGCGGAATCCTTCCCCAGGGAGTGGGAGGTGATGCTGGGCTGAGTCTTTCTGTCTCCAGGGTGACTCAACAGAAGGAACAGCTTTCCCTCATCTGTCCTCACGAACATACTGGGTTCAGGTTATGAAGTTTTCAAATCTTTTCCATTTCATAAAAAAAAAACTCTTATATTTAATCAGTAGACCATGCTGTCCCACATCCTCTTTCTCATACCCAATGTATTTCTTTTAGATTTTGTAAGCTCTGCCCTTCTGCTTTCTCTCTTTGGTGAAGTGGTTCATATGTTCGATGCATTTTCTGCTTCCTTTTCTGTTTTTGCATTCTATCTTTTTTCTGCATTTCAACATTATATTTTTTTATAAATTATGTCAACTGGAAATGATGCATAGGATATTGATTTTTGCAAGGTGTTTTCTGGTATTAAGTCATGACATTTTCAATTCTGTTATCTTTTTGAACTTGGCTACTATTATTTCTTTTGAGAAGTTCAATTATGTATCTATCATCTATCTATTTATTATCTATCCATCTATCATCTGTTATCTATATCATCTATCACCTGTCTATCAGTCTATCATCTATTATCTACCTACCTATCTATGTGCTGTTAGTCTCAAATCCACCTCCGATCTCAGTGGTTTTGTGTATTTTTTTTTTAATAGGAACATCAGTTGGGAATAATCAGAGCCTGTTATTTGAGGACTAGTCAAATAATTATGTACTATTTGTTACCATAGTATCACTCTAGTTCTCAAACTAAGTGAAGAACTGATAACCATCTTCCTCTTCAGATCAGCTCCATCTTGGGCTGCACAGCAGGGCTCCATGGCAGAGGTCAGTAAGCAATGAAGGAGCAATCCAGACCAGAGTGGGAAATGAGGCCAGCTGAAGTTGCTGACTGTACAGGGGCAGCTGCCTTGTTCATCGCACTATGATGTTCCTGCCAAGAGGCAGCTTGGGGAGGCAACAGCAGCTAAAGGGGGCCCAGTTGGACAGGCAGGGCACAGGCGTGACAGTTCCTGCCATGGAAAGATGCTGGTAATTCAACTCAATGGCCGCAGCAGGGCTCTGGAAATCCTGGCTGTTCACAGACATACCTAATCTACTCCAGTGAGCTGGAGCCCTGAGAGTGGAGTCCAGTGATCAGGCCTGGCAGACATGAGGTGTGGTACCAGAGCCAGGGCCAGCAGGTGAACTCCAAATGCGAAGCGGAGGCCTAGATGACCTTACTCAAGGAGAAGCCTGGCCTCTCTTCTCATTGGTAGGTTTGCCACCGCCAGCGGCTGCCCTTTTAAGAGAAACATTATTTAACTTTTTCAAATGCTGCTGTGAACGTTACATGAGCAGTGTAAATGAAGCAGTGTGCCTGCTGCGTGCCTACTTCCCTGTTCCCTCATTTTTTTTATTATTATGTTTCCTAACTGAGCACAGCTTACAAAAGCTCATTTGTCCTGGAATCTTCATTCTAATTTTGGCTCTCAATGCTGATACTGTTCCTTGGATTTGCTACTCAAGTCCCTCTCCCCGCAAATAACCATAGCTATGCTTCCCAATGAAAGAGTCGAGGTGCACAGCGACTGCGTGAGCAATGCTGTTATGGCTAAAGCTTCCAGGTGGTGAATGAAAATGGGGCTGTCCAACTTGAGTCTCACCTCCTTCCCTATTCTACTCTGGCTACTCTGCATATCATTAAAAGAATTTAAAGTATATTATACTTTTATAACTAATGGATCTTCTAAGATTTAGGCAGAATCAGGGATTTTAAATAAAACATCTAATTTGCTGGTAAAAAATTTTCTCTGTGAGGAATCTTTTGAACTTAAACTATTTAACCAACCTCGTGCAGGTGTGATATAAATAGCAGGGTTTGCAGATGTATCTCCCCACATCGAACTTCCTCCTTTCCGTGCCTTTCTGAATTTTTTTTGGCAGCTTTCTAAGAGATAATCACCATTATTAGTGAAGCTGTGTATCATGCCCAGTCATCACTCTTGGCTCCACACTTCCACTGGAATATTCCATGTAATTGTGGAACCAAACATCAGACAATACTACATAGTTACTGACTTATATAGTTAGACCTACAACAGTTGTAAAAGCTATTATTTTCAAATGTTCTTGGACAGCTGTTAACATGGCATTCATATTATATTAGTATTATAAGCTATCCTGATATTTAGTGAATAGGGGTTATATGTATAAGGTATATGCAAATACTGTGTGATTTTGTTTGGGAATTGATCATTCTCTAATTTTGATATTCAGAGTCCAAGAACAGCAAATTTCAGAACAAGGAGAAGTAGATATGCAGTGTTGACAGATAGACTTATTTGCCCTTTTTGCTTTTTCCTAGAAGAATCACCAGAAAGTCCCTCTGAGAACATGGTCTTTGGTAAGTCATAGTATGACACTGAGTTAGTGTAAGAATCTCCTACCTTAGGTTATCTATTGAAAAGTATGTCATTCTTTCAAAATCTCAGCTCTTCTGAATAATGTAAGAAGGTTGCTAACTGGGAACTTGTGGGATCCTTGTCCAAGTCGTGGACTTCTGCCTCCTGAGGGGATTCTTACCCTTAGGGCCGTGCAAGGGCCTCCCAGAAGGAGCGGGATGCTCTTGCAAGTGTTTCATTATCGCATTGGCGCCATGCACCTGTTGTTTATTCTTCCCACCTTTCTAGCCCAGTTTAGGACTGTGACAAACACGCATTTATTCAAATCACTTTCTGATGAGGATCTCCAGATAGGCTTCCTTAGCACTGAGTGCTTCACCCAGTCCCTCTCGTTTGTTCAGCCCTCGCCTTAGCTGACCTTAAAGTCCTGAGCATCAGGTGTATTGCACCAGTGGTGAGAAGGTGACTGAGACACTGCCCTGTCCAGGCTTCCTGAATCAGCGTCATGCTCACGAGATTCCCAGGTGATTCAGCTCAAATGAAATTCTGAGCAGCACTGGATCCTGGCGTTCTTCAGCCTTTGTGTAAGCTTATTGCCCCTAGACATACAAATTTCCATGCTGTGACATCCAGCATTGTTTGTACCCCAAATCCTCAGCAAAAAAGATATATATGTGGTGAGAATGTTAAAAATTTATTAGAAAATTTAAACTGCAATATACAGTTATGAACCATGAGGTAAAGTTTGTATTAGTTAACCTGACTGAAACTTTTAACAGTAAATCAGTGCATTAGAACCTCATATTTTCTGATAAATGTACTTTTCAAATTTGTACTTGTCTATTCAAAGCAAATGAACTTATAAAATATAATTTTATATGTATTTTCCTGCCTCTGTTTGCATACTTTTAATGACTCACATTTGATTTTTTTCTTACACATAGCACAGACTGTGTCAAAATTCCTTCACATAACAGAATTAAGCAATGTAACAGTTTGTAGAAGATATTTTCAAACTCCCATATGTAATTTTTTAGCTTTACGGTGGCATAGAGGTGAATGACATATTAGAAAACAGTAGAAGCCGACCTCTTTATGTCACCAGCAGTGGGCAAGTTGTTCTGCCTCACAGTGAACAGTGAATCAGAATCTATTTCTATTGTTCAGTATGATCTGAATTATGTTTTCATTCATAAGCCTTGTCTTCTCCACAAAGCTAAAAGAATTAGGTGCATAATAAACTCCTCATCTCTCTGACAAGATTTTTAAGACAAGTGAGCCAAGAGGGGATATGTACCCCACTTCTTCTATGAAATAGTTTAAGGGGAGAAGTATCACTGTGCAGTGCTTGTGCCTCACTGGACTGGGAGAGGGCACAGGGACAAAGTCCAACCCAGGAATTTCCCATGAACCCTTGTATAAGACCTCCATCTTCCCAGAGAAGGTGGAAATGCTTTTGAATCCTGGCTGAGTTTTGAGCCAGAAGTCATTAGTTTTGCATCTCCTAAAACTTCATCTCTGCTGAGGGACAATAAGGGACCCAAAGTTATATTTGGGCTCGAAGTGTAGAGCCAAACAATTAAAATGGTTGAAAGATCCCCGGATGTAGCTGTGGAAACACTTGTTCGCATACTGGCCATCCTCTTTCTGTGCATAGAGGGGATTTACCTTTTCTTCTCTGCACTCATCGAACTCCACTTTCACTTTTATTTATACAGCATACATTTATGAAACACTTAAAAGTGGCCTGATACTTTGTTACACTCCGGGCATACAAAGGAGAAATGATATGGTTATTACTCTTAAAAACTTAGCCAAGCACAACAAAGCGATAGTTCTGTCTTTACACATTCCATGCCTTATGAATGAACAATATCATAAAGTGTTACATCTCCCATTTTTTCTTAATCAGATCACAGTGAATGAAATCAGCTCAGTTTAATTAAATATTAATGCTATGTTGAAAACTGTCATTCTAAACTTATTTGATGTTCAAGACAAAGACTCTTGAAACATTCAGAAATCACAGTGGATTGTCATTCAGTACAGCACATTTTTGTTTGAGAACATGGACTAGAGTAAACATGTATGTAATGGAGTGGCAGCTATTCAGAATAAGGATAGAAGAATATTCTGGAGACAGGTTCTAGTAAGCATGCATCTGAGGATAGATAATCGTTTCTTTCTCCTTCTTTGTCTTCATGGTCCTCTGCTTCCTCCTCTTTCCCTGGGGACTAACCAGCATCTTTGTATTTTTCCTTGAAGAGGATGGTTTGGTTCTTCTGTCTGGTGATTGGATGCTGTCTCAGTGACTGTGATAGTCACAGCTCAGTGACTGTGAATAAAGGAAGACCCCAATTCCTCTGTGGGTTTTTAACTCCTGATCTTTAATTCATCAGAGATTGGTGGCTCCTGCATGTTCAATTTGCACACTTTCTCTCCTGTTTGCCACTCCCTGGATGGATGTGTGGCTATTGTGTTGCTTCTAATTTGTAGAGTGGGAATCAGAATTAGCCATTCTCAAAAGGCAGCTGAATATATAGGAAGTGAGCCATAAACTCACATTCAGATTTTTCTTGAAGTTGGAGCCTGACTAGCGCTTTGGAATGAGGTACATTTTTATACCCTACTTCATGCATTGTGTTTATTTTTTCCTGTTTAATTGCACTTGAGGCTCCCTTACTCTTCAACTTGTGCTTATAAGGAGGTGCAAAGATGTTGAGTGTCATTGCTTTCTCTAGAAGCCTCTCATGGTCTTGTGGCCCTAAACAAAGCTGAAGCTGACTCTGCTTCTGCATTGCAAAATGGGATAAGCCGTTGTTGTAGGAGCTCTGTTTGAATCCCCGAAACTGCTAACTTCTGTAGGCTGTCCTTCTGTCATCTGATTTTATTTATTCCAGCATTTTAGTCTATGATGCTTATATGTATAATTGTTGCTACCAGGGATATGGAAAATTCTCATTTTCACTGGACTGGTGACTATTCAAAAGGAAAGATATGCTCTTGCTATTTCTTTGTGATCCAAGTATCACATTGTTTGTATAAAGTAAGTGATCAAAAAATGTTTAGTTGAAAGAATGAAAACAATACCAATCTGTTTGCATTTGAAATAGAAAATAGTGCCAATGAGATACTCAGTGGTCTAAAGTACCTGCTCAGGCAAGCTTAGGAAAGCCTAGGGACCATAGTTCTGTCCCTGGCACCACATGCTATGCCAGCCCTGTCCCAGCGCAGGCTGAGCTGGCCACAAAAGAAAATAAATATAAGTTCCGCCCTACACCTCTTCATCTAAGACATAGTGAAAAATCAATTATGTCTATTCCTCATCAACTATTGGAAATAAGGTTGAAGTTTCTGATTCCTTGTATGACTGTTAGATTTGATTGTTTACTCCTAATTTCTATTTTCTTTCTTTTATTTCTTCACCACACATGATTATGTTATAGCACATGAAAGAATTTAGGATAGAAAGAGATTATAGCTTTCTGCATTGAATAAGCAGCACTCACTCTGGACAAAAATAAAATGGGATTCAAGAAATGTGTGCTGATTGAAGATGACATAACTAGAGATGAAATGATTTGGTCTTTATTCAATGAGTCCATTTTGGCACAGAAAAATGACTTTTTGTTGTCTTTAAATGACTAATGAAAAGAGACAATAGTATATGTGAGAAAATTTAGCTTGCCTTGTAAATAGGTATAGCAATAATGAATTATGTGAAGAATTCCAAATGGCCCAGTTATTGCAAATAAACTCTGATCTGTTTCCTCCTCCCTGTTATCCATAAGGTGATGGATACTGTGATTTCTGCAGGAAATTTGTCCTTACTGTTTCTTTCTTTTCAGACATCTTTTCAAATGCAGTTAGCACAAATATAGCTCAACTAAGGACTTTCATCCTAAAATATGAAACATAATATACTCACATAATTTATATTATAGTATTGAATAATACTATTACTAATGCTATTACTATTACTAACATACATCTAGTAAAAAATTTAGACATGGATAGTTTACATCTGAGTTTGTGCAACAGTGATGAGGTAGTGAAAGAGTTTTGCAAAAGAATTATAGCGTTCAATATGCAAGCTAAGAAATGCTGAAAATTAGACAGTGGAACCTTGGTTCACAATTTTTTTCCCCCAGGATTCTTGTTGTGAATCAAGTTAGACCAGAATCAAATCAAACTCAAGGCTTAGATTCAATGTTGACTGTGTAGGAAAATTTGATTCTGGTCTCATCCAGTTCAATTTGCAACTGGAACTGTGGAGAGCATTAAGTTCATGGACAGAGATGCTAGTGTATGTTTGCGTGTGTGAGACAGAGGAGATAACCATGATGGCACAAGCTCTTAGAGAATCAAATGAGTAAGCTCTGAAACAGCTTTGAGTCAAGACTATGTGGCCTAGGATTATTAAAATGGCATTGGAAGGTGCCTGCTTATTTCAGTGCCAGTAACCTTTTTTGTTGTTGTTGCATTGTTTGTGGAAGGGATAACATTGGATAATTTTGAGATGTATGTGTTTGCCTCATAATTCAGACTATTTCCTAAAATGTTGATTCTTTTTCCAAATAATTGTTCACATTATTTTAAATAATAGAAATACACTTGTGATGTTCTCATTCATCCAACCAAAGTTTTTTGACTACTGATAGCCCAAGACTAGAACCACAAAAGCATGCAACTATCTCAAGGACCTCATTTCTTTTATGAATCAAACTTTCTTATGCTCATCATTTATCTGTCTTATGCACTGTGCTCTGCAGCTTCTGTGATCCAGAAGGGAAGGCATTTACATTTGCCACATGCCTATTAAATGGCAGCCACTGTGATGAGCTTTTCAACTGCCACCTCATTTCTTCTTTCCAGCAACCTGAGAACAGTTTCACCCCATTTGACAGAGGATAAAACAGAATCCTTACCCAAGATCATTGGGTCTGTCTGGCTGTGTGAAAATCAGAGCTTTATCTCATCTATAGGAAAAATGTATCCATGTGCAAGCTAGGAGCTCTCAAGTCTTCCACCCTTCCTAAGAACACACACTTACTTCTGATTGCTAAAATGGGGTGTTCAACATCCTCTTCTTGTGGCCAAGGCATTGCTTTGTGATTTGTTATTCTTTCTACTAGTTTTTTTTTTTTTTTTTTTTTGGCTCTTCGATGGAATGAGAGATGTGTAATCTGTTTTTTGATCTCTTTTGTGTTGCTTATTTCAGTATTTTGTATTTCTCTATATTTCTCCATAGTATTCTTTTGAAATTGCGTCAACTCACACCACAGAAAAGGACTGGCATGCAGTGTAGCTCAGTAGTACATACACAAGTCCTGGGTTCAGTCTCTAACACCACAAAAGTTTGTAATTATAAAAAAGGATAATAATTCCTTTCTTTTTTCTTGTACTGGACCATGGCACTTAGAATTGTGTTGCCTTGTTTAGCTGGTTGCATAGGTTTTTGTGTTTGTTTTGTTGGTTACTGCTCTGTATAACTATTCTGAGGACAACAATATGCAATGTGCCAATTATTGCAAATATACTACTAACATGTTTCGAAACTATCATATTGTTATTTCTTATTAAAAGTAATAAGTAAAATAAAATCAAATGAACAAAAAATCTACATATTCCAAATGCTAGTCTTCTGCCCAAGGAGAAGATAGCAACATTTTTTTTCTCATTCTGTAGGTTTCTCTGTGTTGGCTGTTTCCTTCTTGTGGTAAAGCTTCTAAATCTGACATAATTCCATTTGTCCATTCTTTGTTACATTTTATGCGTATGCCTGTATCTGTCCTCAATAATTTTACCTGTTTTATCTTGCAATAGATTAAATATTTTTTCTATATTTGTTCCTTTGATCCATTTTTATTTTATGCACTTTATTTTACCTTAGTATAATTTGAAAAGTGTGGTTTTCCCTGTCTCATCCGTTGAGTAGGCTGTGTTTCTCTCAGCCTATGTGTTTCGTCCCTTTGTTGAAGATCAAAGAGCTGGAGGTGCCTGTGAGAGGTTTTGTATCCCCTACTCTGTTTCATCGATCTGCGTCTCTATTTCTGTGATAGAACTGGGCTGCTTTTATCACTGTAGATTTGTCTTGTATCTTAGAGTCCATTGTGATGCCTCCTGCTTTGCTTTTGTTGTTCTGGATTTCTTTTGCAGTTTTGAGTCTGTTCAGGTTCTATATAAATTTTGGGATTGGTTTTTCCAGTTCTATGAAGGATATTTTTGGTAATTTGACCAGGATTGCATTAAATATGAGTGCCATTTTTTGTAATATTGGTTCTACCTGTTCAAGAACAGGGGCTACCTTTCCATTTCCTAAGGTCCTTTTGATCTCCTTTTTGAGAACACTATTGTTTTTGTTATAAAAAGTCTTTTACTTCTTTGGCTAGTTTAATTTCCAAGTATTTAAATTTTTGAAGCTATTGCAAATGGGATTGTTTTCTATTTTCTTTCTCAGTATATTTATTGTTGCTATATGAAACATGTTGATTTTTGTGTGTCCCTTAAGTCTCCAAAGTTCTTTTTTTCCTAATTACCATGTTGTTAAGATTCCAAAGTGCACCCAACTTTGACATGCTCCCTTTCCACGGAGTCCTTCTTCTCCTCTGATCCCTAGTGATTTGCTACACTTAAACTGATGAAAAGCATCAGTGCTGAGTCCAAGTGTTATACTTTCTGCACTACATGGGAAACCCTTTCCAGTAATGTTAGGGGGTACAAGTTGAAAAAGTACCAAAATGGGATGTTCCTTGAGAGTGTCAATATTTTTGGTTCACACTGGTAAATCTTGTGGCTTCAGAATGCTACTGTTGTTCATGGTGGCATATCACTTACCCTCTTCCCAAACAACCATAAATTATAACTTCCAAGTGGAATAGCCTAACCCCATGACGCCCATGCAGGAGATGCTGGTAAAGATGAAGGTCATTCATGATCTAATTAAAGTGGGTCAATTGTACTTCAATTTCATCTTTTTCCCTCTCATCTACACTGGCTGCTCTGCATATAAATAGATGTACTTAAAGCATGTTAAGTTTTTCATGACTAATGTATCTTCTGATGTTTAAGTAGTACCACAAAGTGAAAGTAAACAAAATGCCTCATTTTCTGATGCATTTTGTGCCGGAGTGATAATGTTTTTGAGTCTGCATAAATTACATGGTTGTATAGCAGGTGTTATTTTGCCATCCCATACCTTCTCCCTCCTTCACGTTTTTGTGTGTTTTGGTAACTGCTTAATATTAAATCTTCATTATCATTCATTGGCTTTGAGTACTAAGTACTATAATCCTCCCAGGTCTACCTTCAATCTCCACATGTGGGTTCTCCATCTCCATGAATGGATTCAACCAAGAATTAAAAATGTTATGGACTCTCTGACATGTGCTACAGTTAGGCCCACAATGGATCAGGATGTCATTAATTGCAGCAGCTATTTACACAGCACTCACATTGTAATATGCAATATACGGATTAAAGCGTATAAGAACAGATGTATAAGATGTATAAGCTAGGTATAAATATTGCACCATTTCATAGAATGCCCTGAGCATATTTGTATTTTATTGGTGACATCGTGTAATCCATCCTCTGTGGATATCAGGCTATCTATAGTCGTTCAGGCAGTCCAAGTGACCCTCATTCACTGTGTTTGAAAGTCTGTGAGGATTAGGATGTTTTAGAACAGGAAAAGATATGTACTGAGCTCGATTATTGGCCTCTTTACAAACATAAAGATTTACTCTTTGCTTTGTGTTTTTCTCCTAGGAAAAAGAGCAGTTAGTCCCACTAGGAAGCTGGATTATGGTAAGTCATAGTATGAGCACTTAGTTTAAGAATCTTACACATTAGTTTATCCATTAAAAACACACAGTTCTTTCAAGATCTAGGGAGTCCTCTAAGTATTTAGTTAGTAAATGATAACTGTCAATGACTCTTGAAGGATCCTTTTATCAAGTGGCTAATTTATCCTTCTTGAATAGATTTTCACATTTGGAATTGTGAAAAGACCAACTTAGAAGAACATCATGCAGCTGCTACTGTTTCATGATCCCCTTCACCCACACACCTTCTGTTTCTCTTTTTTTTTCATCTTTCCATCTGAGCTTAGATCATGACACAGACAAGTCTTGTTCCAATGTCTTTCTGATAAAGAGCTGCAACATTACACTTTTCTGACACTGAATATTTTATCCATTGCTCTGTGTGTCCAGCTCTTTCCAGAGCTTGTCCCATGTAGGACAGCCTCACTACTTCAACTGTGGTCTGACACCCAGCGGTCCACACAGCCCTGGGAGTTAGAAATGAAATGCTCAAGCCCTGCCCCAAACTTGCTGAAGCAGAACCTGCATGTTCGCGGGACTCTCAGGTGGCTCATGTGCAAATGTAAGCCTGAGCAGCACTGGCGTCTAGAGTAGCACAGCCTTTTTTATTCTTACTGGCCCTGAGATACTCAAATATGGGCTTTTATTCTCTAACAGCTGACATTACGTGAATTCCAGATCTTCAGCTAAAAGATGATCATATATATGGTGTATTAAAAATCAAACAGCAGGGGCTGGGGAGATAGCTCCGAGGCACAAGTACCTGCTGGGCAAGTGCAAGGTCGTGAGTTCAAACAGCAGGTACTTGTGCCTCGGAGCTATCTCCCCAGCCCCTGCTGTTTGATTTTTAATACACCATATATATGATCATCTTTTAGCTGAAGATCTGGAATTCACGTAATGTCAGCTGTTAGAGAATAAAAGCCCATATTTGAGTATCTCAGGGCCAGTATATGTATATGTATTGCACAAACAGCAATATTGACATATACATTATTACAAACCGTGATCACCAAGGTGAGGCAATGGATGATACTTACCTTGACTCTGTAGTTTACCATGAATTGGCTAATAGAACTTTATGCTATCCCCTGTTGTGTTGTTGTATGCCACCCTGCCAGAACTCTTGGGTTTGAAGGCAGAAGGACTGCAAGTTTGAGCTCTGCCTTGGCAATTTAGTAATTTAGTGAGAATCCATTTAAAAATAAAAAGTGTTTGGAATATGGCCCAACACCACAATGAAGTAAGCAAAATCCTCCAAACTTCACATTGTACCCCATAAAATACATAATTATCATTTTAATTGAAAAGTTAAAAAAATGACTATATGTGTGTTTTATTACCTCTATTTTAAAACCCCTTTATTGGCTCTTTTTAACTTTAATTGTATTTTTCTAAATTCATTTATTTTTCTTACACTTAAAATTTATAGTGTTACAACTCCTTCAAGCAGATTTTTAAAAAATTTGATAGAATATGATCCTACAAGGTAGAAAAGTAGGCATTATAATTGTAGAGGTTATTTTGTAAATTTTACTCATAATTTTCTAACATTGGGGTGGAGATAAAACAAAAACCCTGAACTATACCTTAGAAAAATGTAGAACCAAATCCTTTTTGAGCCAACAGAAATTAATGAATTATGTTGCTTCAAAATGTACCATGAATAAGGGGCTGGGGAGATAGCTCCGAGGCACAAGTGCCTGCTGGGCAAGTGCAAGGTCGTGAGTTTGAACCCTGGTCCCACAAAAAAAAAAAAAAAAAAAAAAAATGTACCATGAATCAAAATGAGTTTTTGCTCAGCATGATCTGAATCATGTTTTTATTCATAAGTCTTTCCTTCTCTGTAAGGATAAAATAATTAGGCCCATAATCAACTCTTCATCTTTCTGATAAGGGTTTGAGACAAATGATACAAGGAAAAAGAAGCACTGTGCTTCTGGTACAAAATAGCCTAAGAAGTGAATGACTGTGAAATGCTGCTTGTACTTGGACAAAAGCTGAAGAGAAGACCGATGTAGGATATGACCATAATTTCCTATTCTCCCAGAGGAGTGTAAATAGGGGATCTCCATGGAGCCAGGGTTGAACCATAACCCAGGAGCCATTGGCTTTACATCCCTTAGAAGTGTGTCTGCCAGATACTAAGTATGTTCCCTTCTGCTGTTGGGAATCTTGGGCCAAACATCCTGGGCTCTCGGCTGTGTAAATGCTGATACTTGTTTAGGTTTTGAACCACTTCCTCAATATTTCTACTTCTCTTAAAGTTTAACTGGATTGACAACATGAATGTGGTTTAAAAAATTGATGGTGGAAATTAGCCCATTTAAGACCTTTAACAACCTCCGCTTCCAAAGAGGAGTACCACAGTCCGTAGTATAAATTCTCCTTTGTGACAACTCAGGGTCCTTTCTGATGCTTGTACTTCCATCAGTGCTGCAATTGAAAGGGTCTTGGTCTTGAAGTTAATCCTTGTCCTCAAATGATTTCTACCTCCATATGGAAACATGGCTTAACACCAGACACTTCCAGGAAGGAAATGGAAAATTTCCACTAACTCCTTTATTGTCCTCCAGACACCACCCCATTTCTTCAAAGAATTGGTTATGGGCATGACCTTACTTTCTTCTGTCTTGTCCTGTTATTGATCAATACCAATTGGCATAGTATTTTGTCTTCAGTGTTTCATAAGACAACTTTTTGTACACGTTTTCTGAGATCTATGTAAGATCTGTAATTGGCTGCTCTCCTGAAGAATTCTCTTCACCTTAGTGTTTTGAAGCAGGGAACCCAATCAGTCACTCCTGTCTTGAGCACACTTTCTTGTGCTGCTCCATGCTAGCACACTGCCCTGGTTCTCCTTATGCTGCTCTGATGTCTACTCCTCCATCCCATTTTTAATGTGCAGAGTTTGATTGACAAAGAGCCCTGGGATGAGTTTTCTCTTTCTGACTTTCCTAGGTAATGTTTGGTCTATGCATATGGTGTTCACACTTATATTTCTGTCTCCTTCCTGATTGTTCTTTCTTGGTCCAAACTTTTAAATTTTGCGTCTCACCAAACCTGCTTTTGTGCCTGTCTTTTTTTCTCCTGAAAAGTGTCATGTGTCACTAACTCCAGTGCATGGCTTCATTTAAGCCACCATTTCCTTCAGACACTCACCATGGTCTCCTACCAGGTTTCTCTGCTGCAGCCATAATCCTGGTGTGCTGCACTCACAGCTGCTGTTCTTGAAATCAATAAGTTATCTGAGCAAATAAGTAACTGATAAGTAAAAAAAATGGAGCACAAATAACAGTGGTTTCATATTCCTTTGTTCATAATCAATATTTATTTCATTTACTAATTTAATGTACATTAATTTGTTCAGTACAGAAATAGTGGAATGCCCAAAGCAAATTTAGCCTACAGCCAGAATGCTGTCATGCTGACTTGACCTCCATGATTTGATTCTGAAATGTTGATTCAATTTAAAGAGAGAGATGTTATAATTGTGCTTATAAATAACAATATTTAATTCAGATTTTCTGCCAAAATTAATGAATTTGGATCAGTAAAAAGTTTCCAGGATCTTCTGGTGTAAAATATTAGTTCATTCAATTCCTTAATTTTTAATATTGTGACGTCAAACTATGATTTTAACCTCTTATTCTATGTTTATTGTAATTGGGCTAAAGTGTTTACTACAACAGTATTGAAGATTTGATACATTATGTTTCATCTACAGTTACAGTACTTTTACGGATTTTTTATCCTATTTCTCAATATTATCATTTTCTTTTTTTTTTTTTTATTTATTTATTTATTTATTTATTTTCTTGTTTCAGAACTTTTGTTTGTTTATTTTTTTTTTTTAAGGTATCCATTGGCATTTTATGTCTTTTTTTTTTTTTCCA
>PVJA010022778.1:0-33824 GCA_004027025.1 Myocastor coypus | reverse complement strand
AAAAAAAAAAAAAAAATAAATTTTTTTTTTTTTTTTTTTTTTTTTTTTTTTTTTTTTTTGTCTTTTTGAGACAGGGTCTTGCTATGCAGTTCAGACTAGACTTCAACTCACTTTTGTAGCCCAGGCTGGTCTCGAGCTCGCATGGATCCTCCTGCCTCAGCCTCTTGAGTGTTGGGATTACAGGCGTGCGCCACGACACCCAGCTTAAATAAATTTCTTGAAATTAAGCTGTGCTCAGGGCTGGTGAGGTGATTCAGCAGTCTAAAGCACCTGCTTAGGAAAGCTTAGGCAATCACAGGGACCGAGGTTGGATTCCTCAGCACCACATGCTGCGCCAGCCTCACCCCCAGGGAGGGCTGAGGCAACAACAACAATAATAATAAGTAGTAGTAGTGGAAGAAGAAATTAAGCTATTCTGTAAAACGGTGGTGGTGAACCCGTGGCATGGAGGCTCCAGTGGCTGTCTGCATCATTGAATCTATAAATGTTCTACAGCACTGCTTTAAATCTAGTTATCTACAGGATTACTTGAAGGTTATAGAATATATTTCTCTCCCCACCCTCCAAATCAGGTTGCTTCCCACACATACCACGAACTGGAGGAAACTTCCTTGAGCACCAGAGTGTTTCGAAGAGTTTCCTTCCATTGTGGCATTTGGCTTATTGCAGAGATCGAGTGAACCACTCCGCTTGCACTCCCTGAAGTGCCAGTCAGCATTCCAACTCAGGATAGCGCTGCAATGCAACTGCTGTTCGAACCTTACACTCCTGGCTCCTTTTCATCCTGTCTATTCCCTTTGGATGCAAGGTGCAGGGAGGAGAGTCACAGGAGACAGGCAAGAAACTGAAATGCATACACAGTGTCATAAAGGCTTCCCCAGGGGGATACTGGCGAGAACTTAAGACTAGAAAAACTAAGAATGAACAGCATCAGAAAACACAGGGGGGCAGGAATAGGAAGCAGGATTTCAACTAGGTCATAGAAAATGGGAAAACAGGAGAAGCGCATAATTCTGGTGGTTGGGCAAGATAAAGAAAGGCTACTCACGCCAAGGACTGAGTTGGGCTGGCCAACCCAGGCACCAAGGGCCAGGCCATCAGCGAAGGATCTCTTCAAGGCAGCAAAACAGAAGCGGTCGTTAGCTTCAGCAGTGCCATAGAATCAAGACGGACTGTATGCTTGAAACGAAGGCACGCATTGAATTAAGCCATAGATGTGATTCAATTAACTAATACAGCCTGCATGCCTGTGGACGTCCGAGTCTGCAGTCAGAAGGTTGGATATACACTCTGCTGAATTGCAAAGGGTTATTGTACATTTTCAGTATGCCAGCAATTTATATCTACAACCAGCATGTTCCTGTTTACACTACTTCATGAGAATTTCTTACATGGAAATTCTGACCCACATTGGAGGCTGTGGCTGTCGTTTCCTCCTGCAGCTCTATAGAGCCCCAGTCCCGGTACTTCCACTTCACACTGAGTTGTAGTGACTACAATCTTCCAGTCTCTCTTTTCTGGAATGTCATGGAAACTGAGAGAATATTTGTGCTCCACAATCCCATTCTAAGAGAAGATGCAGCAGCCTCTCCTCTGCACAGCTGTGTGGGCAGGCAGCAGCCTCGGTCTGCTCCTCTTTGCATTCAGGGTACCCAGCAGCTCTGCTACTGGTGTACAGGTAGGGATTCTGATGGTGTGAGCAGCACAGCTCATACTGGTTTGCAAGAACTAAGGATGTTCAGACATTTTCCAGATGGTAGTCGAATCCTGGCCATTAGAAATGAGTCCTACGGCCACCCTCTCAGCCTGACCCACGACTTCAGAGCAACAGGAACCTGTCCTCCTAGGCCATCCTGAGGTCTACTTTCTCAAGCAGAGCATGCTCAAAACTAAATTCGGCAATCCTGGGCTGCAGGTTGATCTTCCTGCCTCTTTAGGACAAGTGTCTAGTTTTGGTTTGATTTGTTGGATTTATCATAGCCTTGCTCTGCGGGGACTTCGGCTCTCGGCCTGTGCTTCCCTTGCCTACCTTGCCCCTCACACGCATGCTCAGAGCAGGCTAGAGCGCCCACTGCTTTAGGTAGTTGAAGTGTGTGTGTGTGTGTTGCTTCTCCTCTTATGTGTTTTCCCTCTTGTATTCTATCATACTAATTCCTTTTAGAATTTTTTACCTAACTCACCAAGCATGCAGATGAGAGCAGCGATCCCAGCCACAGAGCCTGGGGAGAGGAACCCTCTGGTTATTTAGATAGCTGCAGAGGGACTTCCTCCATGGGGTAGGGGATCTCTTTTTCTGCCACGGCTTTTGAAGGTGCATTTTTGTGAGGTGAGGAGGCCAAAACGCTTGAGTCATTGTGGACCAGAGTCCTGGTCTTTGCTCCAGTGGATTTACATGGATCATTAATTGGGAACACAGACAAGAGTTTCCTTGGAACTGTAACAAAGTCCCCGCTGGGAAAATCGGCGCTGGGCTACAGGCACAGTCACATGTGGCCACACAGAGAGACTTGGTTTTGAAAAGCATCTGAATCGGCCATTTATTCTGAATTTAGATAGATAGGGAGAGGATTACCAGCTGAACTCACAGCAGAGATTGCTGAACGGATTACATGGATCAGCCCAGAAAATACTTGACTAGCAAAATTTGTTATCGCCTATAAGCACAATTCTTCTTCAAAATACATTATTAATTGAATTTAATAGTATGACTACATATTGGGAAACTACTCAAGTAATATATACATATTATATATATATATATATATATATATATATATATATATTCTTCACTTTAGTTCCATGCTTAAACTTACTTTCAATGTTTAAAATATAAATTATTTTATTTCAATACTTTTTCGTATCTATAAACTCATGTTTCTCAGAGATAGTTTTATTTTATGTATTGCTATATAATAATTTCATGTAAGTATCATTATGAACTTTCATTTTACTGCACATAGCTTTCACCTTTATTGGATTCATAATGCTTTGTTTTAAAATGTGACTGTGTGCTAGAATTTATTTACTAATTTAAATTTTATTTATGAGTTAGGCATTCTAATACTTTAACATTACAAAAGTAATTGAAATGAAAACATTTTGATATAAAAATTGAGTTAAAAACTGCAATGTAAATTTGTAGAGACATTAAATATTGAAATGAGGGCCCAGAGATAGCTCAGTGGCATAGGTGGTTGCCTGCAAGCACAAGGTCCTGAGTTCAATCCCCACTACCGTCCCACAAAAAGAATATTTGTGCTTCATTTTGTAAGATACTCCCAAGTTGTCTATCAAAATGCTCATGCACATTTATACTCCAGTTAAAGCTGTGTAAAAATAATCACACGTTAACATTTTAGAATTATCAATCTCATTTTGTTACTAAATATTTGTACAGGTTATCAGAAAGTGCTTGCCAATCCATATAAGACTGTGTGACTGATGATTTAAGATTAGTATTAATTTCTTCTCTCCACTGTATAAGAAAACAGCGTGTCCTCCACCCCAGGAAGCAGACGGGTGGTGGAGCACCCTGGACCGCAGGGAGAAGTGCGGCTCACCTGACCGAAAATGATGGAAAATGTGCGGCTGAGGGCACACACATGAAGCGGAAGGTGACAGAGACTCAGCACAGGAGGAAACAGTGTGACCTGAGGTGTTCCAAAATGGTTGTAAAACATAATTAAATGTTTCAGAATGTTTACGAAGTGAGATAGAAGCAGCAGTCTGCCTGGAAAGTCGTAATTTTCAGAATACTCAATGTAAGAAGCATGCTTCAGAACATGGAGAAAAGCTTGTCATTTTAATGAGTAATTCCCAGGTATCTCCCATCCCCCACAATGAGACGTAAGAGCTGTGTAGTTAAAAAGCTACGTTGTTAAGAAACAGTGTGGAGGAGTGCTTTTAGCAAAGGAGTGGTCAACGGTCAGGCAGGCAATGTAGCAACGATCCAAAGAAAAATGTACTGGACGTAACTGGAGATCAGAGCGCTTGTAGCTATGCATTTGGTGATAGGGCTTGATATACAATGGTAAGTTCTCATTAATATCTTCTTTCCTCTTTTTAAAAAAGTTACCAGAGCCGGCGGTATAGCTCAGCGGATTTAGCGCTTGCTTAGAGGAAGTGCAGGGGCCAGGGTTCGGTTCCTGGCCCCTCACGCCGCGCCAACCCCCCTCTAGAGCGCGCTTTACCTTGGGAGGTACAAACAGGAGGATCACTATGACTTAGTAGTGAGACCCTAAAAATAAATAAATAAATAAATAGATAGATAGATAGATAGATAGATAGATAAATAAATAAAGTAAAAAATAAAATAAAATAAAAAATTTAAAAGTTACCCTTTTTGAAGAATAATTCAAACCTGTAGCTGTGTTACCTTTCTCAATTTAAATTTTTTCATGGTTAATGATTCAACCATGGAACCAGTGTTTGCTATAATTTTGAAGACTCTAAGTAAAAACTGTATGCACAAGTGCGTAAGTACACACAGATGTGTATAGAGCTGTGTCCACACCTGCACGCAGGCTTTGTCCTTTGCTCCTCTTCAAGCAAGCCCTGTACTTAGCTACAATTCCTTAACACTGATTCCTGTGGGGCAGTTCTCCGTCATCCTTCAGTTGGACCCAGATGTCCCTGTAGTAGATTCGCCTGTGATTCTACTTAACGTCGTCACACTCGGACTTTCTTTAGCACTTCTGCCAACCGTTGCTGTTCTTGTTTAACATTTGGAGTTAGGATGCATTGCTCAAAGCCAAAATACACTGCAGTGTGGGGTAATCAGTGCCCTACCCTGTGCAACCTCACCGTTGCCTAACAGCAGAGGGTCGCCGCCCCCTCAGAGCCGGACCCTCGCGCCACCTTCCTTCTCCCCCTCATGCTCATGTGGCTGCATGGCTGCTTTCTGTGCATGTTTGTCTCTCCTCTGCGTTTCCTATCAGTGGAGCTATGCGGTGTATTTTCCTTCTGCCTTGCCGCTTTCACGTTGCGTGATGTTTCCAAGTTTCCTCCATCAGGTATGAAGCAACAGTCATGCACGTGGTTGAGTGATATTTCAGGATGTGGAGATCCCTTTTTCCAAGTCCATTTATTTGTACAGATCGATGCCTGAAATATTACTGGACTTTCTTTTCTATTTTGAATACTGCTGCAGTGAACGTTGTCATACAAGTTTTTAGTTCTGTAGAGTACATACCAAAGATCAGAATTCTTGGGCCACAGAGCAATTTTAAGTAGCCACTGAAATGTTTTCTGTAGTAGCATCATAATTTTACATTTCTGCCCACAGTTCAAGAGTTTCCATATCCTCAGAATTTCATTAAAATTGTTTTCCAATAACAGTCATTTTTGTCTTAGCAGGTGTGAATAGATGGCTCCTTGCATTTGTGATTTTTGTTTCTCTGGTGATCGGTAATGTTGAGCAAGTTCTCACATGCTCATTGTCTTTTGAATACATTCATTGGAAAAATGAGTGTTGGAATATTTTGCCCAGTTTAGAAGGAAATACAGTATTGAGCAATTTTTTCCTATCCTTCAGCTGCAAGCATTAGAACATTATCAGATACAATATTTGCAATTTTTTTTTCATTTTTTGGGACATTGTTTTAGATAGTATTGTTTAGCCTACAAAATATTTAACTTTGAATGAGGTGAAACTTGTATGATTTTTATTTGGACGATTGCACTTCTGTCAACCTACCAAAAAAAAAAAAAAAAAAAAAATGTTGCTTGCCACACCATCTCATGGATTTCCATCCAGGCTCCCTTCGAAGAGTTCCGCAGTTCTAACTTTCATATGAGTTATTCGCCCATGTTGAGTTAGTCTTTGTATATCGCATGGAGTTGTGGTACAAATTCATCTTCCATGCAATAACTAGTACCATTTATAGAAAACGTTTCTTTCACCCCTTTTGGAGCTTTGTCAAAATCTTGTAACAGTACAGTTGGGGATTTATTTCTTGACTTCCAGTCCTAGTCTCTGGCTCATGTAAGTATCTTGATGTCTGCGATGTGCTTTAACATTCCCAAAGCTCGAAGCAAATGTTTATAGTAGGGTACATGAGCGTAAACCTTTCTTTATGTTAAATTTATTTTGGCTAATCTATGCTCCTTGAAAATTTACACTTATTATAAATGTAAGCACAGACCTTTATGTTTCTGGAGAAATTTTATTTATTTATGTATTTATTTATATATTTATGTATGTATGTATGTATGTATGTATGTATGTATGTATTTATTTATTTATTTATGGCTAGCCTAGCTTGCCTTGGGGGTTGGGCTGGCGCAGCCTGTGGTGCTGGGGATCGAACCGCAGTCCCTGAGGTTGCCTAAGTTTTCTTAAGCAGTTGCTTTAGACTCCTGAACCATCTCACCGACACATATTTGTTTAGTTTTTGAGAAATAGTTTGCTGACTTCTTTCAGGCTTTACTATGAGCAAGAGCTTGGAGTCTTGTCAGAGCTTTGCTGAGCAAGCAGCCAGCACTGAACGCTGCACCACTAGAGATTCCCAGCATCCGCCTGGAGCTCTCGGAAAACCTAGCAGATCTTCCATCAGCCTTTCTCACAAGTCTCTTGGTTGTCCTATGCTCATTTCAGCTGTTATTGCCCTGTAAATATTCCTGACAAGTGTCCTTCCTCTGCCTAAGAGCCAGCTCAGCACTGAACAATTTTGAGGTGGACAGCAGGAAGAGATGCCTATGAGCTGCTGTTCCAGGAAAACACTGGTTGTGTTGCAACAACAAAAACTGATAAGCATTCTTTGCAGACACGCTTCCTCGGTCAGTGAATCCTGATTCTTCCTGTCCATGGCGGTTTATGATGAGCTTAATAGCTACTCCTAAGCTGGGGAGTGGAAGCAGGAGCAAAAATAAATCAAATGCTTTAAATTTCCTCCCAAGCTTCAGCTGTTTTCCTAAAGGAACATAAAGTCCACTGCTGTACATGATCAACCCATTTGGAGCATTTTCTTGGCTCCAGCTGGGTGTGGTGGCGCATGCCTGTAATGCCAACGCTCTAGGGTGAGGCTGGAAGATCTGAAAATTTCCATTTATGCTGAGCTACACCATTCAGTGGGTCGCCCTCTCCCTCCCTGTAAAACTCTATTAACTCTGACAGACATTGGCCAGTTTTTGTTCATTTGTTTGCTTTTTACAGGTTCTCTTTTATAGCAGCAGCCTTCAGGACCCTTTATTATATCATGTTTACTGATGTCACTCGTTATTCAGTGTGAAAGTGTTAACAAAATGCTCAGTAACTGACATAATGAACGTGGATTGCATGGTCCTGTTAATACAGGAATGAACTTTAGGTAGCATGACACGTACTAAAATTAAGCTCTTCTTTAATATCATAATAGGAGATATTTTGTTTCAATGAATTAAAAGTAAATAAAAGAAAACAAGAAACAATAAAAAAGTCATAGCATTGCTCCACTGCAATGGTGAATATGGTTATATTTCTAAATTTCTGTGTAAAGATATATAATGTTTTTCGCATTCTTTTTTTAGTTTTATCAATTTTAATAGAAAGATATAGCAATGAGACAGTTTCAAAGTACACTGGTATGACAACTACAATAATTAATATAATGAGTATTGATGTCTTCATAGTAGTTGTTTAGAGTACAAGATGCAGACATGATAACTTTTCTGAACACTATTAGTACAAATCTTCTCACTGAAGTAAGAGAAAGTAGTTGTATGTATAGCCCAATATTCCATAATAGTAGTGGGTTATCAGCAGAACTGGCAATGTCAGAAGCTGTTGACTTGAGCCTTTTACAGCACAGCATATTAATATGCTTTACTTTTTATGCCTTGTGGTTAAGCTTTTCTGCTGGATGGTTAATATTCAGTTAAAGAACGACTTCTATAACAAAAAATGTAACTTTTCTATCTGACAAGGTCAACCAAAGCCCCTCAGGATTTACCCTAAAACCATGTATAGCATTTTGTAGAACTTTTGTCAGTGTCAGCCATCTGAATGAGTCATGGCCATTGTTTGACCAACTGGTTTTCTGTGAAAGCCTGAGAGATTGTTTTCTCTCTAGGTGACTCACCTTAGGCACACTGTACATCGTCAATCCCTTTCTTCTGTGACCCTATAATCTCCTTGAAGAGATATTTTTGGGACACTACTGAGTTACAGAATATTACAGTACAATGTTCTTTTATGTTCGGAGTCCTCACTGACCTTGAGGGGCTAGGGTCAAAATATTGGTAATCCTTGCAGTCCCTCTTTTCTCTAATTTTTGGTCTGTGAACTTAACTTGTTAACCACCCAGAAGAGAAGCTTAGTGACATTATTATCCTAAAACATAGGCACGTGTTTTTTCCACATTCTATAGTGGTGTGTGTGTGTGTGTGTGTGTGTGTGTGTGTGTGTGTGTGTGTGCAGGGTCTCACTACACAGCTCGGGCTCATAGAAAGCCTCCTGTTGCCTTCCTCCCAAGTGCTAGAATTACGGGTGTATACCACCGTGGCCGGACTCCATCACAGGCTCAGCGCACCCAAGAGCAGGCCTGGAAGGCAGGCAGGGCCAGGAGGTGAACCCTAGCCTCTGCTCTTCCCTAAGCAAGTGCCTAGTCCACTGAGCTATACTGCTGGCCATTCTATAGCGATTTAAAGTGTAGAGTATCAATGACTGTTGGAAAATATTTGCTCCATGTTATGTCTAAGGCATTTGATACTCAGATAGATAGTTATACTAAGCCTAACAGCCTATAGTATAGGGTAAAATTATCACTCAGCTTCTCTTCTGGATGATTAACAACTTAAGTTTACAGACAAAAAATTAGAGAAAAAGAAGGGCTACAAGGATATGCAATATTTTGGCCCTAGCACCTCAAAGTCAGTGGACTCAGGACATAAGAGAACCTGTACTGTAATTCAGTGGTGTCCCAAATTTTCTATTCAGGGAGATTATAGGGCCACAGAGGAAAGTGATCAATGATGTATAGTGTGCCTAAAGAGAGTCACCTAGAGAGAAAACATTTTCTTAGGCTTTCACAGAGAGCAAATTGGTCAAGCAATGACCATGACTCATCCAGATGGCTGACACTGACAAAGATCTACAAATGGTTGTACATGGTTTCAGGGTAAATCCTGAGGGGATTTAACAGAACTTGTCAGAATGAAAGCTATATTTCTGTTATATAAGTCTTGCTTTATCTTGGTCTTCACCACCCAGCAGAAAAGTATAACCGTGAGGTATAAAAAGTAAAGCCATATTACCATGCCGAGCTGTAAAAGGCTCAAGTCAACAAGTTCTGACATTGCCAGTTCTGGTAATAACCCACTACTATTATGGAATGTTGGACTATACTGGGTTATTTTTCTGAATTCACACACCTACAATATTTGAATTGCAATGACATGCCTATCTTTGATAAAACAAGAGAGGAGAATATAAATGAAGAACCATTTTGTAGGGAAAAAAATATAGAGACAGCAATATGCAATTCGTTAATTATTGTCACTGTCCTATTAACATGCTTTGAAATTGTCTCATTGCTATTTGTTTCTTATTAAAATTAATTTTTAAAATGGTTGAAATGTAGAACCACTTTCTGCCAACATTTTAACCCCACAACAGCACCTCTCCTGAGGGAGGCATGTTTTCTGGCCTGCCCTTGTTTACCTCTCTGACACCTGTGATTAGGAAACACAGCACTTACATAGCTAAGGTTTGTGCGTACAGGTATTTCTCCAATGTGTTGATGCATAGCATGAAGCCAGACTGATAAATTCCTTTCTAGAAACATTATGTAAATCACACCAGTTCTTGAAGGCTGGACAAAGGTGGTCAGAGGGGCACTGCAGCTCTCTGCAGAACAGGCACTTCTGTCCTGAGGCAACATTCCTTCTTTTCAGGAACACTTCAACTCTGTTGTGAAATCATCTCCACTGTCTAAACCCTCTCCAGTTGTGTGGGTTACCTTCTCTAACTAAAATTTAGCAGACGTTGACAAACTCTGTCAAGTAACTCTGGAAGAAAAAACCAGGTGCATAGGCGCGCTGAGACGGAGACTGAGACTGGGCGTGCTGAGAGTGCCTGTAATCCTAGCACTTGCGAGGCTATAAAACAGGAGGGTCATTATGAGTCTAATCTATATAGTGAGATCCTGTAGACGCTGTATGAAAGAAAGAAAGAAAGAAAGAAAGAAAGAAAGAAAGAAAGAAAGGAAGGAAGAAAGAAAGGAAGGAAGGAAGAAAGAAAAAAGGAAAGAAAGAAAGAAGGAAAGAAAAGAAAAAAAGAAAAGGAAGGAAAGAAAACTGTTAAGTCATCTTATTTTTAAGTATTATTTACATTTCAAACAAAGAAAATTGAAACACCAGTTATTTTTCCACTGAGATAGGGTGCTCAGTCCAGAGAGGTTTCCTAGACACTTGCTGCGACTGTCCTGGCAACACTCCCCGGTGTGCTCATCAGATCCCAGCAGCCCATGTCTCCCCTCCGCTGGGAGGCGTGGCTCAAGTTCGCATAAGTACAGCGGGGCATGTGGAGCGGAGAAGGCTTGGGCAGAGGTGGCAGTGTTACTTTCTGCTCCAGGCGTCTTGGGGAATGTGTGTTGGAAACAATAGCAAACACATTGGGCACCAGAAGAGCATGCTGGGGGCTCAGAAACTTCATGCACTTCCTGTAAAATAGTTACCAGAAAACTCCCGCTTATACTGGAAAGCTAGTCTGATATGAGAGGCAAAAGACAAAGACCAAGACTGCTTGGACAGAGTGAGGAGGATGGGCAACGTCGTCCGGGGGGTTGGCAGAGCTCTTCCAGTGTGTGCTTCTGATCACACAAGGGCCTTCTTCATTGCTCCTCGGAGCAGCGCTGGAGCCGCCACGTGCCCCTGTGGAAAGGCACCCGGCTTCTAGAGCCAGGCATAGAAGCAGCCACGGCAGAATCACTCAGAATCTCTTACATCGGCTCTTGTAACCCTGCATAATTTTAGTGAGCCTATGATGATGGCTGTATCTTGTTGGCTAGAGATCACGGTGTGTATAATGAAATGAATCGTATCTGTTATGTGTGCTGCCAAAGCGCGCACAGTGGACTACATCTAGTTCTTCTCCTTAAGATAAAAATCCAGACTTCCGTGCCACCTAATTTTATCGCTCTCTGTCTTTTTGAATTTGCATATTCAACCAGCATCCCAGAGCCTGGAATCTTAATGGACTTGAGCATCAGTTGCCAACACAATATTAGCCAGAGTATGCAGGAGAAGCGCTTCATCTTGAGGCAGCTGTAATCGAGTGATTTTCATGTTCTGCAAAAAAGCTCGTTTGAATATATTCATTAAAGAAAATATAAGCCAAAACCAATCCAGAGCAATACAGGCCCAGATAAGATAACATATGACTAGTCAACAACATCAAATTAATTAATATTTAAGTTATAATTAGCAATATAACTTATAATAATACATGTGTAGTTTTTACTTTCAGCTTATTGATGCAGTGTAGACACAGAAAATAATACTGACGATAGAGATTTGTACCTGCACATGACGTATCTGGAATACTCTTCCTCAATCCCATCCCATCCTTTCCACGCCTCTTCCTTATTTACAGAGCTACACTATCCTTTTTCTGTCGTTATTTTCTTTTCCCTCTCTTCTCCTCCCTTTCTGCTCCTCCTTTCCTTCCCTCCTTGAACTTCTTTATTTTCTTCATATATTTAGTACAGGATTGCACTGTGTAGCCCAGACTCTTAGTGATCCTCTTGTTTTCAACCTTCCCAGTGTTGGGATTACAGGTGCGAGCCACCATGCTTCAACTCTGTGGGCTGCTCAGCATATCCAGGAATGGGGCCCGGCACAACATGTGAGGCATAGGATCAAACCCTGGTCCCTGCATTTGTATAAGGAGATACTTAGTCTGCTGACTTATCTTGCTAGCCCTTTACCTTTCTTTTGAACATATTCTTACAGTTTCAGTCTCACACTGGAGGAACACTGTGACATTTACATTTTGTGTCCTAGGTATTTCACTTATCTTACAGTCTCAAGGTGCATCCAATTACCTAGGAATGTCTCAAGACGTGGGTCCAGTTTTATTGTAATAAGAAAAAATAGGTTTTATCTTTCTTTTTGGCTGAATAGTACTCCACTGTACATTAAAAAAAAAAAAAAAAGCATCTCTTTTATTCATTCCTCAATTGATGAGTTTGGGGCTATTTCCAAGAGCTAACTGCTACAAGCTGTGCTTCTATAAAGTTGGGTGTGCACATATGATGTTTTTGATTCTTCTGAGAAGTTAGCAGGAAGGGGAATGACTGGGTCAAAAGCACCCCCAGTCCTACGTTTTGAAGAATCTCTGCACTGACTTTCACAGTGCCGTAGCAGCCTGCACTCCCGCCAGCAGTGGAGAGGGGCTGCTTCCTTCCCACAGGCCCTCCAGCATTTGTTATTGGTTCATTTCTTGTTAAGAACCTTTTATTTCTTTTTCTGGAGTAAGATGAAATTTTACCATTGTTTTTAATTTGCATCTTGGATGTTAAAGAGTTTTTCAAATATGTATTTTTCATTTGTATGTCTTCCTCTGAGAAGTGTGTATTCATCTCAGATGTCCATTTTTGGGTGGGGTATTTAAATCTTGGACTCTTTTTTTCATCTCTATCTCTCTTTTTTTTTTTTTTTGTCTTTTTGAGACAGGGTCTCTTTATGCAGTTCAGGCTGGCCTTGAGCTCACTTTTGTAGCCCAGGCTGGTCTCGAACTCACACCCTCCTGCCTCAGCCTCCCAAGGGCTGGGATTACAGGGATGCACCACCACGCCCAGCTTCAGTTCTTTAAATGTTGTAAGCATTAGTTTTTTATCTGAGGGACAACTGGCTAAAGTTTTCCCCACTCTCTGGGCTGTCTTTTTACGGTATTGGTAAATTCTTTGGCTATGTAAAAGCTTCTTAACGAAAGGAGATCCAAGTTTTTGATTTTTGCTGTATTTCCCATACATTGGGGGTTTTATTCATGAAATCTTTTCCTGTACCTGTCTTCAGGAGTTCTACCTGTTTTCTCTTCCAGCAGATTTAGTGTTTCTGTTTTAATATTCGGATCTTTGATTAATTTTTTATTTCAGTACATGGTGAAAGACATGGGTCTAGCTTCATCGTAATTACATAAAATAAATATTGTAATACTATTTCCTTATAATATTCAGGGACTTTGGCAAATTTATGTAACATTTTTCAGATACAAGTGGAAAGCTGGCAGAGGACAGTGAGCCTGCTTGTGAAGCCCTTGGGCCCTGTAATGACTGAACATTTGAGAGTGAACTTTACTCTCATTATTCTTTACTTGATTTTCTGATTACAGTTTCCACTATTAAAAATTTCATATTGGAGTTGAATATGAATTAGGATGGATGGGGGATCATTTTCTTTCTTAAGGATCATTCTGTATTCACTACAGCCATGTGTGACCATCACAAATGTATTCTCAGGTTTAGATCGTGTGCAATACAATGACTTCACCCCATATTCCAAGCCAAATTATTATTCAGTATCCCATTGAACTCTCATGGGATAATGCACTGGGCCTTAAAGTCGTGCATAAAACAGTGTTGGAGAATTCTTTTTATTTAGCATTGGAAAGGAGACATATGGGATGCATTTGAATTCGCTTGGCTTTTTATAAAACTTCTCCAACTTTGACAATTGTTGAAAGCGCACATCATTCTTATTATTAAGATCTGTTTATTGCTCCCAGTTGAATGAATGATTGGTACAATAATTGTGTCTTATAGTAACCAAGCATTTTACAACATCCCAATTTTATAATTGTATTTTATTGTTTAGGCTATTTTGCAGAAAGCTAACATAGGCAAATATATCACTAATGAGATTAGAAATTAAATGACTTAGGATATCGCATACTATAAATTACATTCATGAAAGATACAAGTAAATAAAATAGTTAACTAGTCTTGAGTAATTATTTCACACTTATGTGCCTGATAATGCAGATCTGAAGAAATATAAGATATATTATATCTGACTACTTTCTCAGGTAGTTTGTGCAGACAGGGGAACAATTAAAAACAACTGTCAACATGCTAACATCTCTCCCAGCCTATGTGAGACTTCTGAGCACTGTGCCTGTTGTGGCAGAACATGTGCCTCGTGCAGGACCAGGAGCTGAGCCGTCTTCAGGAGTGGGTTGTTCCTAGAGAAAAGAAGACCACCTCACACTACTGAACCCAGGGAGCCTGCAATACTCAAGCGTAGAAGCTGAGGTGTCGGCAGGTCGGCCTTGTTCGTGAAGCTTTATGCTACTACCAGCAGCTCTGAAACCTGGAAAAATAATACTGAGATTAACTGAATGTTTTAGAGAATAGGTGGCAATAGTTAAAGAAATAAGACACAGTATCGTCACTTGATTAGATTCTTCACAAGATTTAGATGCCAGGATGGATTAAGCAGGATGGGTTTAGAAATACATAGAACTTGGGGTAAATGTAGGTATCAGCTCATTGCCGCCTGTGAGCAGGTGCAGGGCAAATTTTAATTATAAGTTGAGGAGGTAATTTTATATCAAGGATAATATTCATTAGTTGAAAAGTGAAGTAAATAAAGTTTATTAAAATACTACTCTAATATTTAATATTCAAAAGTGTTTTAATATTGTGAAACTATATTTAAACAGAGATTTAAAATGTAAAAGATATATAAAGGATATGAAAATACATGTCTTTATATAGTACATATGCAAAATATAAATAAAGGTTATAAAATAGATACACAAATATCTTAAATCCTGATGATGTATAGAATAGGAACTTAAATTAGAGCTAGAAATACTTTTGTGGTAATACTACTGTCTAGTAATAGAACTCTACTTTTGGCAAGGAAATCTATATGAAGCAAACACTAAAATTAATGTTAAAATGTATCTTTTTACCTTTCGTGGTATAAGCCAATTTAAAATATTAACGCTGAAAAGGAAATTGAATTGGTCATCTTGTATCTAGGTTGTCAGTGGCAGTCCATCAGTAGCCTTAATAGGTTGAATTTCCTACAAGTAGTAGACAGGTGTCATATTTTGTTACCATAGCCTGACAAGTATTTATTTTTAATATTTTCTGAATGCAAGTCCTTGTGTAGATATTCAGGATTATGATTTTGACTGTTCAGATTATGTATGTAAACTTATAACAACATCATGAAAATCTTAGATTACAGTATATGACTTAAACATTACTATTTATATAAAAATGGTTTTACTTTTTTCTTGTGACTCTCCATAAGTTTAATTTTTAAAAAGACAAATTAATCTTTACAGTCTCTTAAGAGAGTATAACCTGTGGTGACATAAAAGAGCTGGAAAATGTTAAGTTGTCATGTTCAGTGTTCCATTCTTTGAAGTTTTTCATGCTTTCTGGAACCATTAGGTCCTTTATCCTCCTTGGGGCAGGGTGGAAGCATTCTTTTAAAAACTAATATTTAACTTTATGTGGAAATCCTTTGCTTCCTGATTGTGCAGTCTGTTGGAATGTGGGTAGTTGAAATGCCAAGAAAAATTACTTCAATTTTCTCAGGGATTGGATTCATGTCATTCAGAATAACAATGTTTGATCCTAAATAATGTGTGCATGGCTTTAGGATAATTACATGAGTGTATAAATCAATGTCTTAGAAATAAGTGCTGTTTTTGTACATGTTTTATATTATGTTTAATAGTAATCTATGGTCCAAAGTAAGTAAGACGATGCTGTCGATTTGACCCCAACTTTTCACTCAACTGCTTGGTAAAGCCTCAGTTAAGAATGCCAGCTCCTCCCCGCAAGTGGGAAACATTGCCAGCTGCTGATGGGAAGCTCAGATAGCTTTGGGGAGACTTTGGTTCCTCCTAGCAAGATAGACGACTGTCCTGATTGGATTGCACCCATGTAATTTCCAAACACGCCCACCATTCCTCTGCACTATCCTGGGCAGGGAAAGCTTGTGTACCTCGATAAAATAATAAACCCATGAAAGAAAGGCCAAAGACAAGGCATGAATTCTAAATCTAGATTCTAGAAGGTGAATTAATTCCAAACTTTTTACAGTTTTCATTTTTATATAATGAACTCACAAGAGTGATATCTGTCCAGACTCCCTGGACCATGTGGAGACATGCTATTAACATTGAACTTCAGCTCACAGAGAAAAAGGACTACCTCACCAAGATTGCAAGGAGAAGGCACCCACGGCAGACCTCACTCATAGTGTGTGTGACAGCTCACATAGCTCACTAATCCTAATGTTACCCAGGGCACAATAAAAGTGTTGGCTTGTACAGTAGTGTTTTTCTTTCATGACTGCTGAACTGTGTACATCACGGTGATGTCTCACTCTTATGTTAGCTGTATCTGTCTGTAAGTGCTCAATTTTATGAAAGCTTGCTATTTTAGTTTCAGCAAAATTTTACTGGTACATAAACGAAATCCAAAACCTATTTACGGTGTAAGATGGGTTATAGGCAACTTTTGTAGCATGCTGATATTTATGCTTCTAGAGCTTTTTTAACATTATTTTAAGAATTTCAGGGTCCTCTGAGATAGCTCAGTAGCCTAGAGCACCTGCTTAGGCAAGCTTAGGCAAGCACACAGGGCCTGAGGTTGAGGTCCAATCCCAGGCACCACCTGACGTACCAGCCCTGCTCCCAGGGTAGGCTGAGCCAGCCATGAAAGAAATAATAAAATAAAATAAATAAAAACCTTGCGTTAAACCTTCCTATTAGAAGTCTGTGCCAAATAGCTCAGTTGATTAAAACACCTGCAAGCAGGCTCAGGGCCCTAGGGTTCAATCCCTAGGGCACGCTGAGCCGGCAATTGAGACTGGACATGGTGGCGCAAGTTTATAACCACAGCTCGTAGGAAGCTGTAAAGAGGTGCATCACTACGAGTCGGATCCAGTAGTGAGACCCTGAACATCTTGTAGTCCTCCCCCCCAAAAAAACCCCTGCCCATTAGAGAAATAGAATGTTAAGTTGACTTCACAATGTTGTAGGGGCTGCTTTCTTTGTTGTGAAATTTAAGATGGAAGCAAGCATGTTCGTATGCTGATGGGGTCTGTGGAGCCCACACGCCACGTACGCGCACTCGGTGTTTCAGGAGACAGTGGTGGCACCTGCACACCAATATGTTCCTTCAGAAGGCAATGGGACCTATCGCAGAGTCTGACCACAACTGAGGAATGATCTGAGGCAGAGGCTACGCTGCGTGGTGCAAGGCAGCACTCTTCCAGTCGCCTCCTGGGCCAGGCCATGGGCAGAGAGCAAGGAGAGGGGAAAGATCAGAAGTTCGATGGGACAGAAAACATTATTAAAATAGTTTAATTCTTTCCAGAATTAGACAGCAAAATGAGCGAAGAAATTTACCTGGGTTCCTGGTACTCATAAGAGAACAAATGAAGCTAGTTGTTATTGTGTTTTTAAATAAAATAAAAAATAAAATAAAATAAAATAAAATAAAATAAAATAAAATAAAATAAAATAAAATAAATCACACTCCACCTTTCCTGACAGTGGAAGCAAAATCGATTTCCATCTCTGTGGAGTCTGTGACTCATGGGCTCTGGGAGCACAGAGGGCCTCACCGTGGGGCAGTGCTTCTCTGTGCATGGGTCCCACAGACGTAGCTTGGTTCCAGCAGATGAAACCTCACCCAGTGAGGGTCTAGAAAAGAAATTGCACTTCAAGGATATACAGACTGTGCTGAAAAGGAGCTGCTCTCACTTACTGGCCCTGGCATTGGAATTGCAGAGAAACAAATGTGTCTCTCCAGGCTCTCTCCTGCTGCTCCTTCTCTCTGAAGTCACAAGGTGTCCTTGGGGCCCCTCTCTTCTGTACCAGCTCATTGCTGTGTGACTTTGGTAGGCTGGGTCCCTCATTCTCCTCCCAACAAACTTAGCACAGCAAGTTTCTGCCCCATGTCCAAGTACTAGGTTAGGCCACTTCGGACGGCTTGCCTCCCACCCGCGTGCCAGCCCCTGTAGTAGCGTACTCTGGCTGTGCGCAAGGAGGAGCAGATTCAAACACTCGCGTCGTTGCAACTGGCTCATTCCAGAACATGTGGGCTAGGTTCTCCCAGAAGAGGATGAAGCCTGGGAGAAATAACTGACCTGGTAATAAGGAAGGAATTAGAAAAAAGTAGCGCTAAGTCAACTGGGTGAACTCTACTTGGGAAAAATGTTTCCATTCATGCTCATTTTATTGATGTTATAGTATCTGTTAATTGTTAAAAGCTACTTTAGTAGTCATAAAGTATATGTATTAATGAACAGCCCAAATCCAGATGGGGAAATGTATGTCTTCCTAGTCTAACTTTGCTACAGGAAATGATGTGGGCCATTTTACCAGGGCTTGGGCACTTGGAGAATGATGACAGTGTCATTCATGATTAGAAGAAATAACTGTGATCAATTATTGTCGCTAGTACAGGGTTTCGATACTGCTTTACAACACTAAGCAATTTGAATATACTATTTATTCCTTAGATTTTATCATAACTAGAGTGAGAGTTTAATAGTTTCAGACAAACTGTCATCGACTGGATTGGTGGACTTCCCTGGGGTCGTGAATTTGAATCTCATGCTCATGTAGTGGGATGGACTTTTGTTTAGAATAGCAACGTCTAAAATAATTTTGAGAATACTCAGTGAGTAGGAAAGAACATTAAATTTTAAAACTGACCCTGTCTGCCCTATTTATCTGTTTATTAATGGGTTATTTATTTCTCTCTGGGTCCCAGCTACATGGCTCCAAAGGCAGGTCTGTCCCTGCCAGCTTCCTTCTTGGTACACTGAAGGCTGCTCATGCAATTTGTGCGCAGTGCTAAAATGTAACCAAGTGCTACAGCATGGTCACCAACAGCACTGGGAGCGAGACCGTCCACCCTGCAGCAGGGCACGGGGTAGACATCTGAGGAGGGAGTTTTGCTCTTTGTAATGCAGTGGTGTTTCCTTTATGACTTTCCCTTCTGTTTTCAGTGTAGTTTTGTAAGTCCTAAATAATGCATCGGACATCTTTTAACTCTTTTATGCTTGGGTCATATGCACATGAGAATGAAACTGACAAAATTCAAAATCCAGCGACTATGTGAAGGCATTTGCTGGCACAAGTGTGCTTATTAACCGATTCCAGAGTATATTAATGCAGTCTAATCTGCCCTTTACATGATGTCACACATGTGCTTTTGCCTTATTTATCTTTTTTGCTTGTGATTTATCTTTTTTAAGCTAGTAAATCTCTGAGGTTGAGATCATTCATTCATATCCATAAAAATAACATTTATAGTCTACTTCCAGATGTGGCTTTAGATATGCAAGATTATTTTGGAATTCAGGCATGAGTAAGTAGATCCAAAATGTCACCTGAAGATCCGAGCATGTGGCATTACGAGAGGGTTTGCGTGTGCCCGTCAGGGTTGTTCAAGACAATAAACATCAGGAACCAGAAAGGAATGACTTATAAAACGCCAAGTAGAGAACAAGAGATTTCAGCAAGCCAATTTTACTTCTGCGAAATACCGGTCACGGGAGACAAAACCCAAATGAACACATTCGTGACTTCACAATAAAACGTCTTCATATCCACTGTGTTCTGCTCCATTGCTCGGAAACATCGCACTACAAATAAAAGCCAACTGCTGGAGCAAGCGTTAGGTGGCGCTCGAGAACAGTAAACTCTGAGTGTTCAACCTCAGATAGGAAAACCCGATAATGTCACCTTCTGTGGAGGCTGAAACTGAGTCCTGGAGATTAGTAGAAAGGTTCTACCATTCTGTGAGGACAGTCTAACGGACTAATGGGAGATGAAGAACAAAATCAGAAAATAGACCCTAAACTTTGGTCGTAAGAAAGATGTGATGAAAACGACCTCTACTTAAATGGGTTGTGTTGAGGCCCACAGATTTTACCATTATTGTCGCAGTTCTGGGCCCCACAGACAGTTGGCTAAATGATAAAACGCCATGGTGTGACCCTTCACAGGTGTGTCACCCTTATCTGCTCATGTTATATACTAAAATACTGAACTTACGCTTGCTGCTATAAACTAAGTACTTACGATGGTCTTTACGCAGCACAGACAGCGTGTAAGCTTGCTGTCCTCCAGGGCACGCGGGAGTGGCTGCTTCCACGATGCTTCTTTGTTGATGGAGATTTAGGGGGAATTCTCCCATGAGGTGTCGCCTCCTGCCTCACCTCCCTGTCCTCAGGCCATGCCGGTTTTCATCTTCTCCTAGCTCTGCCATCCAAGCTACAGAAGCACATTTTTCTGGCTTCTCCGCACTTCGCTCACCTCACTGTCGTCTCGGTAGCCATTCGCCGGCACTCACGTGAGGCTTCTGCTGTTCCTCCGCTCTGGTTTGGACTTGTGGCAGAGTTTTACGTGCAGCATGCAAGTACAAATTCTCGTAGCAGACTTGACTTACATTTATTATACCTTAGGCTGTCAGAGCTTTGGAAAGTGACAGCAGGGCTCAACATTTCCCACAATTCCTTCCTTCTGCCTTTAAGGAACTGAATATTAGCTACAACTGGAGGGCAATACTTGTGTCCTTAAGGCATAACATTTTATTTTATTTTATTTTATCTTTATTTCGCAGTGCCAGGGATTGAACACAGGACTCTGCACTTGCCAGGTAGGTGCTTAATCTACTGAGCTATCTCCCTGGCCCCCCAGAGATAAAACTTTAGATTCACAAAAATCTTACTAATGTAACATGGCCCAACTTCTTACTTGTTTCTATGCTCTTAGCTGAAATAAAACATCAGCAAAGGGCCTACGATCCTGCACCCCTTGATCTTGGCCAACCTAGCGAAGGTGCTCCGAGACCCTCTCCTTCTGTGCTACATTTTTTCCAGTTCCTTGTTATGATTGTGAAATTCATTCTGAAGCAGCTTCCAAAATGAACCCAGCAAGCTCATATAAGTAAGCTAAAATTCATAATTAGGTAATAATCCTGACACTGTGCTTCATAAAACATTTACATCCATTTCATTGTGAGAATATTGTTCTATATTCAGCTCCAAGTTACTTAACTTCATTCCGCCATATCCTGGCTCACTGACTTCTTTCACAAAAAACACCATGAGAAAAACACTGAAGAGACACATCAGGCTCGATTCTGCCGTCTTGCCGGTGATTTCTGTGATGCAGTTTGGTTGGCGAGAGGAAGTAGGGCCCAGAAGAGGCTACCCTCAGCTTCTCAGGGTCTGTGAGGAAAGTTGCCTGTCTTCCGGAATGAGGTCCAACATAAATACTCCTGGGGCAAAGGTGACGGGACTGTGAGCTGTTCAGTGACTGAAAATGTTTGCCTTAGTACTTAGAGCCTTTTGATATTCTTTACCTTATCACGGGATGTGCTTTAGCTATTTGGGAGCAAGTGAAAATTATAAGATGGTCATTATTAAACAATTATAGAAGAGATACACCTATTGCTCTCAAAACAAAATAAAATTTTACTTTTAATTTTGTCTTTAAAATATTGGAACACTACTTTTAAATGTAGATCAAATTTTACTTAAAACTTAGCAGAAGAACCTTGGTTTCTAAAATCATTTTTCAATAAAAGAATCAACTCTTCTTTGAGAAATATCTGACAGGAAACCTGGGCAGAAGTTACACCGGATGAGACCAAGGTATCTCTTAAACCCAGGAATTAAGAAAGTGATCACAAAAAAATATTTCAAAATGTATAAAAGTGAAGAGAGATACAAGAGCCACCCACGGGTTCTTCCAGCAGCTTGAGTGGAATATTGTAAGCAATAAGAAAAAATTGTTGTAGTCTTTATTATTTGCTACAGGGTCTCACTACACAGCTTGAACTTGTAGTGAGCCTCTTGACTCAGCTCTCCCACACCAGTATTTGCCATGTGCCCTACCATGCCCAGTATTGGTGGCGGCCACAGTGTGAGACCTGTAGGGCACGTAGTACCGGAGACTGAACCCCAGTCCTTGTGCTTGCCAGGCAGGTGCTTAGACAACTGAGCCATCTTCCCAGCCCCTATAGATCCTTTTTACATTTGCAGAATTAGTGTGCAAGCTCCCCCAGAGAACTCCCATTCACTCCACCCTCAGCTTCTCATCTACTATTAATATTTAGCACCAGCGATGGAACTTGGGTCTGAAAGGGCTTTTGGATTGCTCTGCCTGGTGTGGACGGGAAGAGCTAGAGATCCTCGGGCTGGAGCGGGCACCGTGGGAGACCCAGGTCCCGTGGGGACGCTCTGCAGAGGTCCTGCCCATGCAGGCTCTCTCTCCACCTTGCCTCCTTCCACCCTACACTGAGCTTCTGCTCAGTCAGGCCCTCCTCACCATGGCAGGCTTCCTTGTCAGAGGCCAGAGCAACTAGGCCTAGCCTGGGGAGAAGCCTGCAGAACACGAGGCCAAAACAAACCTTTCATGTTTAATTTAGTTACCTAAGATATTTTGTTAAGGTAACAGAGCTGATCAACAACATCCGCAAGGTACATTCACCGTGGCCAGCGTGCCAACGCCCGCACTTGTTGGCTACAACCCTGACTTCACTTAGGTTTACTTGGTCTACCTAACCCCCTCCTGCTGGAATCCTCCAAGATACTCAGTAGGCATTTCAGGGAACGACCCTCAGCTTGGGTGCATCAGGGTTTCCCCTGACTGCACAGGAGTAAAGCCTGTGGGTGGGGAAAGCCTCGTGGACAGGTGCCATCCTCCTAGGGCAGCAGAGATGTGTGCTGTGACCTGGCGCTTAGCATCGGTTTACATAGCAACCTTGTTTGAAACACAATGACTGAGCATTGTGTTCACTGTAATGTTTTTATTTATTTTTTTTTATAATTTATCCCCACATTTTCAACACTGTGTTCTTTGTTCATGTTAAGGAGTAAAGAATGATTCTTCTCATTAACGGGAAAAAGAAAAAAAAAAAAACGGGCCTGGGGGGATGGCTCAGTGATCAAAAGCGCCTGCTTAGGAAAGCTTGGGCGGCTGCAGGGACCGCGGTTCAATCTCCAGCACCACATGCTGCTCCAGCCCTGACCTCAGGGCAGGCTGAGCCGGCCATGAAAACAAATTCATAAACAAACAAAAGTTCTGAAACAAGAAAAAACAAAATAAAATAAAATAAAAAAATTATAAAAAATAAAAACAAAAAACAGTGACTAAGTTACTTAGAACCCTCTAGATGACAGATTAATCCATTCTCCCCTAGTTGTTAGTTGGCTTAACCATGTCTTTACCTAAACATGGAACAATTGCTATTTATTTATGCACTGGGCTGCAATGTTCCGACAGTAGCATAATTATCTTATTGCTTAGGCTTGGAGAGGTGGTTCAGTGGTCTGAGTGCCTGCCTGGCAAGTGCAAGGACCCACGTTCGACCCCAATGACGTGCCAAGCCAAGCTGCGCCCATCATGTGCCTGTATTTCCAGTGCTGGGTAGGCTGATATAAGAGGATCACTATCAATCCAAGCTGCGTAGGAGTCCTTGTACCAAATAAATAAATAAACTTAGGAAAAAGATATGAAAAGCTTCTATAATCAAAAGGTTTATCAAAGATACTTTTGGATAAATAGCACAAACATCACTGAAAGCATCCCTAAGTTATGCAAAAAGTTTCAAAATTATTGACAATTTTTCTTACTTTTAGCAGAAATTGGGAACCTCAAATTAGCTTATTTTTAACATTCTATTTATTCACTTACTGAGGAATCCATGGTTTAACAACAGCATACTTTTTACAAGTTTAATCAATAAACTATAAGTGAAATGCAGTGGTTTTTTCAGCAATGAGCAGATGTGGGTTATCTGATAACTCTCCTTGGATTTCTGACAATAGTCTAGGTACAACTGGGAATCCTGTTGTGATTGCTAATACTTAAAGTAGAAAATCCCAAGGTATATCATTTGTTTATTAAAAAGACATTTCTTAAAAATCAGGGCATTATGCACAAGGGTGTTTCCAAATTTTTTTTTTTTATTTCACACAGAGAGTACAGAATTAAACGTTGTTTGCAAATGTGGAAGATTAACAAAGAATATTAAGTACTTTTCCCTTAAAAATGAATTAGCTGAGCCAGCCAGATAGCTTAGCAGATTAAAGCACCTGCTTACGCAGGCACAGTGGCTGGAGGTTCAATCCCTGGCCTGCCGTGCCAGCCCTGTCCCCGGGGCATGCCGAGATGTGACTGAAACTGCACAAAGTGGCTCTCGCCTATAATCTCAGTGCTTGGGAGGCTGAAAAACAGGAGGATCGCTACAAGTCTGCCCGTGTAGTGAGACCCTGCAGACCCTGTACTAAATACATAAAATGAGGATTAGCCATTACTTAATGACTATTGTGATGTTTATGTCAAGTAAATGCACACGTAGTCATAGAATACTCAGCAACCCACTCTTTCTAACAGCACAGAGGCCCATTTTAATTGTTAAGAGGACGTGGAGATTGAGTGCTCTGCTTACTGTGTTACCCGGATGAAGGCCGCGCTTAAGGTGAGCTCCTCATCCACTTGATTCCTGTTGGGCATTTCCCCCCGGCTACCTTGCAGTTCCTTCCCAGAATCATGGCAGCCAGGCCTCAGGACCACTGGGCAAGACGCTTGGCACAGTATCACTTCCGAATCTGGGAGCATCATCGATGGACCCCCTCCTGCTCCAAAATTGATCTGTACTCTAAACTTCTACTGTTAATCTTGAGCACATGTATTACTTATATGACCAAAGCAGCTGCTCTTAGTTCTGCTTATTTGCTTCCTTCTCAGTCAGAATGAATCTTTCTCACAAATAATTTGATATCAGAATGGGTGTGGCATTTCATAAAAAATAATGCAACTCTACTGGAGCGTACAGCAAACTCCTCTGGGAACATCCTTTAGGATGTGAGTAATTCTCATTTAATTTGTCTTTTTCCTGTCACATTCTTTGTCTTTTATTCCCTACTGGAATTTCTGGTTCCAATTGTATTTTCTATTTAATGGTGAGTACAAAATTGACTAGGAAGAAAAAAGGCACTGGAGTATAAAATTTACATAGCTGGGATTTGGAGAACACAAGGATCTCTGACATTGTTTATCCCAATTTTTGTATTTAAATATAAAGAATAGGATGTCAGGGAGACTGTGTGCCTTCCAGATTCATAAAACTGCCAGGTGGGAACTGCTAGGTCAGGATTCAAAGTTTCCCAGGCACCTTGCCTCAATCGCTTCTTCTTAGCTTCCCAGGGCATCTTGCCCCAAACGTTCCTTCCCTCAGTTTCCCAGGTAACCTACTCAACCCCAATCCCAGCACTGCCCCACGTTGTACTCTGGTCTCTGCTCACTTCCTCTTGACCTATGATGGTCTCAACTCACTCTCTTCTGACGCAGATAAATTAAAAAGGAAGATAAATGGTGTCCACCTAGATCTAGCTGTTCCACTCACCCTGAAACTGGTGATCGGGTTGTTACCTGGCTGCCACAAAGTTGCCACAAAGCCTCCTGCCCCGCTTAATCCGGGGCTATCTGGGTCTGCTAGACAGACAGCCTGCTTGATGCCCCCAATAAATCTTCTATTCGGGTCAGAATGCCTGTCCTAGTTGATTGAGTGGGTTTGGACCTAACAGGAATGTGGCTTCAACTGCCGGTCCAGGGCTTTGCCTCGCATTCAATTTCCAGGTAATTTATAAAAAGCCTCCCTATCTCTGTCTCTGTCTCTGTCTCTTCCCTGTCTCTGTCTCTATCTCTGTCTCTAACTCTTCCTCTTTCAAATAGAAATACTTACACACAAATATCACAAAAGAACAGCTGTGATATATTTTCCATGCAATTGTAGGAAATAACTTACACAGATGCACATTTTATATTTATACTTATGTATGTTGATTCCTAGAATAGCAATTCAGAATACATTCCTGAAATGGCTGCCATCTTTGTGTAAGCACTGTTTTTGTATATGATTTGAGACATATTCTTATAATAAAAGGTGATAGTTGACATACTATTTTATAAAATGTCAGGTCCCAATGATGACGTTTCCTTGCTAGCCACTCTCAAAATTAATCTTAGTTATTTCAAGAAAATTAATATTCACAATTCTTTGCACAGTATATTCAATGTAGGAACATATCTTAAAATTTTCTCTTCCTCCAAACCACTACATTTAAGTAAAATAATGAAAGCCAAGCCTTAGTGCTGTTCAACATTATTTAAAGGTATCAGAGTTTGGGGCAAATGTATTTGATGAGATGTGTGTGTGTGTGTGTGTGTGTGTGTGTGTGTGTGTGTAAATGTACTCTAACAAATGAAACAAGAAAAAGCAGGAAGGACATTTCCTCTTTAGATTAAAAGATAGCAAGTTTATGAAATATTGAGAGGTTTATATAAGAGCTCTGAATTCTTCTTGTAATTCTTACAAGAGGATGTGGAGGCAGGCCAGAATCTTACACAGAGGGAGTGCTCCCCTTGGCTACAAAATACCAAGAAAACAAAATTAATCTTACTCAGATAGGCAATCTGGCTCATGCCTTCTAATCCGATCTTACTGTTATCCTAGTGCAACAATTCATATTTCTCTTTCTTGAAAGAACGTTTTATCAAAACAAATTGTTGGCGAAGAATGAGTGAGTTAAGAGACTTTTGGCATTATCTGCATAAGGGCGGCTGTGGGATGCATCTCATCGAAACCTCACCTAGATGGGTGCGTCCTTGATTTGGTCACGCTTATCACAAATACCGTGAGGTGTTTTACTGTCCTACTACACACTTCCCTTCATTAGCCCCGTGTTCCCCATACTAACTTCACACAAGCAAATGTCATACCCGTACAGAGGCAAAAAAATAATTTAAGCACTAACACAAATATTATCTCTATCTCTACCACACTTATCTTGCTAGTCGTTATAGAGAACAAAAGGGTTTGCCTTCTACCTAGGATGCCCATGGGGCTCATAAATTCGTAAAAATCACAGAAGAAAAGATCACATCAGTTTTTGTCTGCACAGCCACTACACACACGGGCATGATGCGCACAGGCTTCTAACACATCATTGTTTGTGCTTCCTAGATATGCAAACTCAGGTAGGAATCAGATTAATTGTAATGAAGAAGATGATACGAGGTTGACTCTTCATTCTGTCTGATACCAGAAACTCTATATTTAATAACAATTTCCAACTTCATCTCCCATTTATATATCACTCTGGAAATGTCTTACTCTATTGAGGCTAGACAAGCCTGTTATCTAACCTTTAATGAGCTACCAGCTAATGGTCTGGTCGTGGGCAGGACTTGAGCCTTCTTGGGAGACTTGGCTCGTTCTTTGCTGATGGAAGCAATAAGGTCATGGTGGTTGTTAAGGCAAGGTACAGATGAGGCTGACAAAGTGATGATTTATAATTAAATGCCAGTGAAGAAATCATATCTGTTCCCCCAAGAAATAATTTTGCTAACATAGTGACATTTCCTTAAGGATACTTGTTATCCATGTTAGAGACAGAACGACATCCTAATTATGATAAGTTATGTGAGGAAAAGTCTTTGCCCTTGGGTGATCATGGTCATCAGGACATGACAAGTGTCTCCTGACATTTGAGTGAAATTGAATTAATTCTAAAAGTTTTACATGGTTCCTTAGCTTTTGTGAGATTTTGCAGTGTCGGGCGTCATGAATTTCTTTTTCATTGTTAGGGTGAATGAAATTTATGGTTAGTGATAACTATCAGATTTAATGCAAAAAGACATTTTAGCTGAGTTTAACCCAGAAGTTTCACAGACTTCTATACTAAAGGAAACTTAAGTGAAAAAAAAAAAAATCAGAGTAAATCAAGGGTTGGGATATGGAGGAGCAAGGGCTATCTTCAGGAGTCCTTCGGACATACAAGATGATTGTTAGCTTTGGTGGCCTTTACTCAAGACATGCCAGATTGTCTTGATGAAGTACAGTGAACTAGGTGATCCCTGAAGGTCACTTCCGGGTACGTCTGTACAGGGTTTCCAGTGCTGACTGGCTTGTAGGCCTGTGGCTGAGGGAAGGAAGAGCTGCACTGACTGTGGGTGGCACCGACCAGTAGGCTTGCGGGCTGGGTGCCTAAAGGGGAAACAAGGAGGGAGTCGCTGCCTGTTTTGCAGAGCTCCATTCCACTTGGGCAATGCATCCTCTGCTGCCTCACCTGTGGACATGAGGCTTCAGAGTCCTCAGGTATCCCATGAGGACCCACACCAGCTGCTCTGTGGGAGTTCCACCCTTAGTTAGGCCTGGGACTCCGTCTTATTGTTCTGTGTCCCTGGACTCAGGACGCGAGGGCTTGGCATTCCCTGTGACCCTCCTGCGTCTGAGCCTGTGATCTACCTCAGTGCCCCCTGGCACAGTTATGCATATGAGTCTGTTCCTCTAAAGAACTCTGGCTAATATGGAATTACTGCACGTATTGGAAAATGAACCGAACACTTCAGATGTGGGAAGTATTTCTACTGTCTAATTTGAATGATGCCTCTGTACTCAGATTTTCTTCATAGTGTCAGATGACTCAGAGCACAGGGTCGTTTTCATCATCTGATGCCCACTATTAATATTCTAAAGGAATTGATGAGAATAGTTGACTCATTCTAGTCAATTCCTTGTCATCAGTGCTAGGCTGCTCAGGCTTGTAGTTCATGGATTGATGGAATGGCTGAACTAGAGTTAAGACATTCTGTGGGACTGATGAAGATAAAATTGTGGTAAATATTGTGAGAGTTGGAGAGCAAAAGATAAATTTTTAAAGAATTGGTTTGAGAAATAGTTCTTCATAGATTTTTTTGAGTAAACCAAAATTCGAACTCATCTTGCCCCAAAGACAAACTATCTGGAGACAAAAAACAGAGACCTAGAAGGCTGAGATCCTTAGTGAATGTTCTCAGAGCTAGGAAAGGCCCGTGTTTTCTTCAGAGTTGAGACCCTAGGGGGACTCCGTCTTCTGACTCTTTCCCGTTTGTCATGCACCCCACTCTGTCTTGGGAATCAGTTTCTGCTCAGGAGTTTTCTTTAAGTCCGAGGTGCACTATCAGATGTACCAGTTGCATGGATTCACCTCGGGAAGGTTGTGGACTCTATGTGTCATTTCTAAATAAAGTCAACTCTGCTCCTCCTATGGAGAAGCCCCGAGTCATTTTCAGATTTTATCTTCATGTTGTTATTTTGGAAAACTTAATGTCCCTCTAAAATACAAATCCTTGGCAGGCCAAATAGCTCAGCGAATTAAAGTGCTGGGACAGGGACTTCCATTGCCGGGTCTGCCATACAGGCCTTGTCCCAGGGGATACCCTGAGATGGCAACTGAGACTGGGCATGGTGGCGCGGACCTGTGATCCCAGCTCTTGGGAGGCTGTGAAATGGCACATCCCAATGAGCCGGATCTAGTAGTGAGATCCTGAACACCCTGTAGATCCTTCCCTAAAAATACAAAATAAATAAAATAAAATAAAAATACCTAAGAAAAATCCTATGCCTACCATGAAGGAAACCACAGGTGCTGAACGACAACAAACCTCAGGAACACAGGCCTCTCTGCCCAAAGCAACCTGCACAACACTTCTAGCCATGGACCTTGGTTTCTGTCAGTGAGAAAACGGCAGGCGCTTCACGGCCCATGGATGGAACCACTGGGAATCAAGCATGCGCACATCCTCAAGCCAGGATCATTCAGAAGTCTGAATTTCTTACAAATCATTGTTACCTTGCTGTGTAATTAACAGGTGAGAAACTTAGAAAACTTAGGGTTTTCATTGCTAACCTGCCAATATTATACTCACTGAAGTTAATGGAAAATGCAATAAACTCATCAAGTGGATAGTCCATGAAGTGATTAAATCTGTGTGCGTTTGTGTGTGTTTGACAGGGACAAGGCAGGTATTTCTCTTAAAATATTACAAGGCTATGTTAAGACAACACTGTACCTTAAAAGGTACACTTCCAAATGTTTGTAAATTCCTTATGTTTCAAGAATAATTTGACAGAAATAATTTCACAAATCCACTGAGAAGGTTACATATTTCCACTACACTTAGAACAAGGAACTATGCTAAAAGGAGTTACTTTCTGAACCGCAATTTCGCTTAATTTCTATGGCTTCAAGCCATAGAAAATATTTGAGGGTAAATATCCGTCCTGGGGTTCACAGGTTTTTCTGGCGAGGCAATTGGTTCTGGCCTTGTATGAAGCTCTGATCTATAAAGTTACTGAGTTTTAAAGTCAAAAAAATATTTTCTTAGCCACATAGCAACCAGAGTGAAACAAACACTCACAACTACCTGCCTTACCCCTTTCATAAAACTGTTAGTCCATCACTTTATTGTTTGCTTTTACTGAGTGTTAAGGTCACCTAACTTTTATTCTTCATCATAAACGTTTTTAAGTCAAAACTCATTAGATATGGGAAAGATCCAGAAGTTATGATGAACGTGCATTTCGTAGTCTAGATATAAAGAGTTTGGGAATTGTTTTCTTTGTGCAGGAACATCAGTTCTTTACTACTCACGTATTATAATTTCTCATGTATGTGTAACTAATGTTACGAAAAATAATCATATAGTTACCATTTTCATGTGTCTTGACATTTATTGAGTAAACCAAATCAGAAAAAAATCAAAATTTGATTTTTTTAATATTATAGGCTTTCCTCATAGCACTTGTACACTTCTGGATTATTTAACAAACTTAGTTAATTCCTCCAAAAAATATGAGCTCATCTAACATTCATATCGCCAGATTATTCCACTTCACAACCATTTCTTCTATGAAACCCTTTTCCTCCTTCGCTGTTGGCATTTTTATTCTCCTGAGATAAAATCCTGTCTATTTGTTCACTTATTTTATACATACACAAACTTAGATAGTATAAATAAATAATAGTGAAAAGTGTATAAGTTGTACTGTCCAATGATCTTTAAAACCATGCACAGTGCTTTGTGAAACTGCTGTCAGTGTCAGCCATCCGGATGTGTCACGGCCATTGCTTGGCCAGTTTGCTCTCTGTGAAAGCCTGAGAGAATGTTTTCTCTCTAGGTGGCTCTCCTTAGGTACACTATTTATTTTCAGTCCCTTTCCTCTGTGGTCCCATAATCTCCTTGAACAGAAAATTTGGGGAACTACTGAGTTATAGGACGTTACAGCACAGGTTCTCTTATATCCTGAGTGCTCTGTACAACTACTAGAAGGACAACAATATGCATTGTATCAAATACTGGAAATGTACTACTAACATGTTCTGAAACTGTCACATTGTTATTACATAGTAAATAGAATATAAATAAGTAAATAAAATTATCTTTAAATAAACAGAAATAATTTTAACAATGGAAAGGAAAGCTAACAAATTATACAATGAGTATCTTGGGAGTTTTTGTGGATGAACTAGCTTTTATGGTCACCTTAATTCTTCTAGGGTTCAAAGAAGAGAAAAGACATATTACTTAGCTGGGTTTTAAAACATTCAAAAAAAGTTCACAAAAAAGGAAAACAAATGTTGTTAAAGGTCTAAGCGAGTGTTGTATTCCACGTGTCCTCAAGGTAATACATATAAGGAGTTGCGCTAAGATTTTCAATGCCATATTGAAGATGTCAGGAGTTTTCGGTTCTGGGGACAGTAAACTGTGAAGGAGATTAGAGCAAGAGTAAGGAGTTACAGGACATGGAAAGTGACCGTGCTGTCCTTACAGAAGTGGAAGTCCCTGACACCACCCTGACACGTGCCATGCATTCTTCATGCAAAGTTTACATTCTCGTACTGTCTGAGAGAGGCTTACTGTAGGCAGGGACCTGTACATTTTTACAACATTTTAAATTATTTAAACAAATTGTAAATGTAATCACAGACATCTGTGAAGTCCAGCACAGACAAAGGTGAGGGCAGAAGGAAGTCCTTAGGAGATGAGGAGATGGTTCACATATGCATTTCCTGAAAGCATAAAGAGAGACACAGGGCAGACTGTGGAGTTACTGTCTTTCCAGGGATCAAAAAGAAAGCACTAAGGCACAACTGAGCCTTTAGTTTTCCCTGCACCAAAAAGGTACATAGCTGCAAGGCTGTGTGCTGGAGATGACCACAGAGGGCATAGGGTCTGCTGTACGTGCTGGACAGCAGCATGTGAGCTTACCAAACTTAGAGAGAAATGTTAAGTGAGGTTAATTTTTAACTTCATAAAAATTCTCTTGAACTGATTTTGAATATTTAGAAATTTATAACAAGGCAAGATGACAGTATGAGAGAATTTTGTAAAAATCTAAGCAAGAAATGATAAATATGTGAATCAAGGCAAATTCAAGAAGAATGGAGGGAGATTATAGAGATTTTAAGGGGGCACAATGAACTGACCATGATCAAAGATAGCCCACAGTGTTCTACTGGGAACAAAGATTTCAAGAGAAGTTTGTATTTCTCAAACAAGAAATGCAAGAGAAAAATGAAAGTTTGAGTATAGATGGAAAATTCTGTTTTTAAATTAGTTTTTCAGTATTCAAGAATCTATGCAATACTTGTGTGGCCCTTTGTAGTGGAAAATAGGAACCCAGGAAGACAGCAGGGTCTGGAGGCCAAAGCTCCGCTTCCTCCTCATTCGTCTTGCGCATCTTTACCCTAGCTGTTTCCTCCAGCCAAGGTCCTCTTTGACACTTGTGACTTCTTTTACAACTAAGCCTTTGGTCTGAGCCCTTCTTCTGCACTTTCAGTGATCTCCCAGGCTTTCGTGTGTCCTTGTCCTCCAATCTTAAAGCTCTGCATGTGCGTCTGGTGGTGTCCATTCCTACTCCCAGAAATCACAAGTTGGCCATTCCCTGGACTCAGTTGAACCCTACATTCTCCTTCCGTTCAGACTGCAAGAGTCGCATCGTGGGACACACACTGTCTCCGTCCTCCTGCTGTGAGTTTCAACTGGGACAGTAAACATGTCAGGAAGGAATAAAAGGGCAACTCCATTTGGTATACATACAAGTAGGCTTCCATTAACAGCAAGTATTTAATTTAGGAAGCTCAACAACCATTTCACCAAGGTTTGCTGTTTTCTATGTAACATGCAGGCCATGGATAAAATGAATATCATCCGTTCTCAAGCAGTATGCATTTAGTAAAAGGTGTGTGCAGATTAATCGCCAACTTACAATTTATCGATACAAAAAGTAGAAAGAAAAATAAAATAAATACATAAGGCATCGACATTTGGCATGAAAGAACCACTAATGAACTCCAACCAACTTTCTAAAAACCATTAACCAACTCTCTCATGAAGAGAATTCAGTTCAAAATTGAATATTCACTAGGCTCATACTTATTTCTAATAATTTTACTTACAAATTTAAAATTATGGAGGATGGTAAAGCCCACAGAAAGTTCCACAGCTTGTCTCACATGTCACCAACAAATAACTAAACAGTGAAACTGAATTGTCTTCATAATGTTCTCTGTTGTAACTTGGCTGTCCATCATGCAAAGAGAGCCCCTAACGCTTACTGGCTAGCTCTTCACCTGCCAGCTCGCACTGCTGGCCTTCTCCTGCTCCACGAAGACGAGCGCCAGCACCCTGCGCTATGCCCCACGGCCTTGCTCTCAGCGGCAGGGCGGTGGCTCATGGGGGATTTTATAACAATTTAAAATGAAATGATTACAGAGCAAATGCTTTTTCAGAACCACACCTAGCTATGATATCATACACTGGGAATTGGAGAGACAGCAGCCAAGCTTTTCTTAGTAAATAATTATGAAAGAGAAAGACTTTTCACTCCAAAGAAGTATTGTATTTCATTTTTCACATATAAACATACTGTCCTGAAGGTCACTTCAAATCTGAAGGTCACTTCAAAAGTCACTATAATTTATCACAAATAAATAAATAACTCTAGAATAGTTTTTTTTTTTTTTTT
>PVJA010022777.1:6158-33927 GCA_004027025.1 Myocastor coypus | reverse complement strand
TGCTCTGCTGCCCTGTTTGGTTGGCTGCCTCTGCCGCCATTTTGTTGCTGTTCCGCCGCCATGAACTGGATGCTCTCCGCCCTGCTCCACTCAGCCTTGGGCCAGCTGAATATGGACTGAAACCTCTACGAACTGTGAGCTAAATAAACCTTTCCTTCCTTCATTTTGAGTGTTGGGTATTTGTCCCAGCAATGAGCAAAAAGTAACTAATACACTTGCATAGTCTATATTCTTTATTTTATCATTATGTGCAATTTCTGGAAACACATATAGGACAGTTTGGTCTGTCTTTCAAGCAAGTTTATCAAGTTCCCTTTACGTCCATATTTCTTGATGCATCAATTACTAATAAGAAAATAGATTTAAGTCATGTAATAATTATGATCACTGTGATTAAAAAATGATAATTAGAAGGATAGGGTTTGTGTTCAGGTTCTGGTTAGGGTTACAGTTAGGCTTAGGTTTAGGGTGTAAGGGTTAGTGTGTTAGGGCTAGGGTTAGGGGTTTAGTGTTAGGGTTAAGGTTAGGGTTAGCTTTAGGGATAGGGTCACGGTCCGGGTTAGGGTTAGGGTTCAAGTTAGGCTTAGGGTTAGGGCATAAGGGTTAGTGTGTTAGGGTTCGGGTTAGGGGTTTAGTGTTATGGTTAGAGTTACGGTTAGTTTTAGGGATAGGGTCAAATTTTGGTTTAGGGTTAGGCTTAGCCTTAGGCTTAGGCTTAAGGTTAGGGTTAGGGTTAGTGTTCGCTTTAGTGTTTGGTTTAGAGATGGGGTAGTGGTAGGCTTAGCATTTGGGGCAATGTTAGGTTAGAGTTAGGTTATGATTTGGGTTCCGCTTAGGATGTGAGTGTTAGGGTTAAGGTTAGGAGCTTAAGGTTAGGCATAGTGTTATGGTTTTGGGTTGGGTTAGTGTTTGGTTTCGTGTCAGGGTTAGGGTTATTTCAGGGTTAGTGTTAGAGTTAGGGTTTGGCTTAGGGTTAAAATTAGGGTTTGGGTTTGTGGCAGGGTGCTGGGGTTAGGGTGCTGGGGTTAGGTTGCTTTAGTAAGGGTCAGGACATTAGGGTTAGAGTTCGTGTTCAAATTTGGGTTAGGATTGGGGTTAGGGTTAGAGTTAGGGTTTGGGTTCCGATTCAGATTTGATTTAAGGTTCTCATATTAGGGTGTTAGGTTAGGCTTAGGTTTAGGGTTAGTGTTAGATGTATGGTTTGGGTTCACATTAACGTGTTAGTTTTAGGGCCTTCAGATTATGGTTAGGGTTAGGGTAAAGGTTCCGGCTTGGGTTAGGGTTATGTTACCATTACAGTTAGGCTTAGCGTTTGGGATAATGTTAGGTTAGAGTAAGGTTAGTATTTGGGTTCAGGTTAGGGTGTTAGTGTTAGTGTTAAGGTTAGGGTTGGGGTTAGGGTTAGGGTTAGGGTAAGTTTAGGGGTAGTGTTCAGGTGTCAGGGTTACTGTTTGGATATGGGTTTTGGTTAGAGTTAGGGCAGGGTTAACTTAGGGTTAGGGTTAGTGTTAGGTTAGGCTTCAGGTTATGGTTCATATTTGTGTAAAGGTGTTAGGGTTAGAGTGTTAGGGTTAAGGATAGAAGCTTAGGGTTAGGGTTCATGTTTAGGTTCAGGTTAGGATTAGGGTGTAAGGGTTAGTGTGTTATTGATAGGGTTGGGGGTTTAGTGTTATGGTTAGGGTTACGGTTAGGTTTAGGGATATGGTCGCAGTTCGGGTTCGGGTTAGGGTTCGAGTTAGGGTTTGAGTTAGGCTAGGGTTAGGGTTAGGGTTTGCCTTAGGGGTTGGAGTGTAAGGGTGAGTGTGTTAGGGTTATAGTTAAGGGTTTAGTGTTAAGGTTACGGTTAGGTTTCGGTTTAGACATAGGGTCATGGTTTGGGTTAGGGTTAGGATTCAAATTAGGGTTAGGGTTAGCGTTCGAGTTAGGCTTAGGGTTAGGCTTTGAGTTAGGCTTATAGTTAGGGTGTAAAGGTTAGTGTGTTAGGGTTAGGGTTAGGGGTTTAGTGTTAGGGTTAGTGTTAGGGTTAGGTTTAGGGATAGGTTGACTTTTGGGTTAGGATTAGGCTTAGGCTTCTGGTTAGGGTTTCGGTTAGGGTTAGCATCAGTGTTCAGGTTTGAAGTAGAGTGTTGAGGTTAGGTTGTTTTATTAAGGGTCAGGCAGTTAGGGTTAGTGTTCACGCTCAAGTTTGGGTTAGGATTAGGGTTAGGGTTAGTGTTAGGGTTTGGCTTCTGGTTTGAATTTGATTTAATGTGCTACTGTTAGGGTGTTAGGGTTAGGGTTATTTTGTTAGGGTTAGGGTTAGGTGTAGGGTTCAGGTTCGCATAAACGTGTTAGGGGTAGGGCCTTTGAATTATGGTTAGGTTTAGAGTTCTGATTTTGGTTAGGGTTAGGTTACTGCTAGGTTAAGCTTAGCTTTTGGGATAATGTTAGGTTAGTATTTGGGTCCAGGTTAGGGTGTTAGTGTTAAGGTTAAGGTTAGGGTTGGAGTTAGGGTTAGGGTTCAGGAATTAGGATTAGTATTCGGATATGCATATTGGTTATGGTTAGGGCAGGGATAGCTTAGAGTTGGGGTTAGTGTTAGGTTAGAGTTTGAGGTATGGTTTGGATTTGTATAAGGGATTTAGGGTTAGGGTGTTAAGATTCAGGTTAGAAACATAGGGTTAGGATTCATGCTCGGATTTCGGTTAGGCTTAGGGTTAGGCTTAGGGTTAGGGTGTAAGGGTTAGTGTGTTAGGGATAGGGTTAGGGGTTAGGGTTAGAGTTAGGTTTAGGGTTAGAGTTAGGGTTAGGGTTATTCTGTAAGGGTTAGTGTGTGAGGGTTAGGAATAGGGGTTTACTGTTATGGTTAGGGTTAAGGTTAGGTTTAGCGATAGGGTCACCTTTCGGGTTAGGACTAGGGTCAGACTTAGGGTTAGAGTTGCAGCTTTGGGTTAGGGTTAGTCCTCATGTTTGCCTTTGGGTTAGAGTTATGTTAGGGTTAGAGTTAGGGTTGTTATGTTTAGGTTGGGCTTACGTTACGGTTTGTGTTCAGATTTGGGTTAGAGAGTTTCGGTAAGGGATTTAGGATTAAGTTTAGTGGATTAGGGTTAGGGTTAGGGTTCGGGTTCAGAGTAGGATGTTAGGGTTAACTTGTTTTAGTAAGGGTTGGGGGGTAGGGTTAGAGTTCGTTTTCAAGTTTGGGTCAAGATTAGGTTTAGGGTCAGGGTTAGGGTCCCAGTTTGGGTTAAGTTACGATTAGGGTTAGGCTTAGCTTTTGGGATAATTTTAAATTAGAGTTAGCTTAGGATTTTTGTTGATGTTAGGGTGTTAGGGTTAGGGATAAGGTTAGGGTTAGGGTTAAGGTAGGTTTAGGGTTAGGGTTCAAGGTTAGGGTTAGTGTTCCTATATGGGTTTTGGTTAGGGTTAGGGCAGGGTTAGCTTAGGGTTACGGTGAGTGTTAAGTTAGGGTTCGGTTTATTGTCCGGAGTTTTATAAGTGTGTTAGGGTTTGCATGTTAGGATTAAGGTTAGTAACATAGAATTAGTGTACATGTTTGGGTTCACGTTAGGCTTAGGGTTAGAGTTAGGCTTAGGCATAGGGTTAGGGTGTAAGGTTTGGTGTGTTAGCCATAGAGTTAGGAGTTTAGTGTTATGGTTATGTTAGCATTAGGTTTAGGGATTGGATCACGGTTTGGGTTATGGTTAGGGATTGAGTTAGGGTTAGGGTGAGTGTAAGGTGAGCCTTAGGGTTCGGATGTAAACATTAGAGTGTTAGGAGCAGGGTTAGTGGCTTAGTATTATGCTTAGTGTTTGGGTTAGGTTAGGGATAGGGTCATGGTTCAGTTTAGGTTTAGGGTTGGAGTTAGGCTTAGGGTCAGGGTTAGGCTTAGGGTTAGGGTTTGGGTTAGTGTGTAAGGGTTAGTCGGTTAAGGATATGTTTAGGGGTTTACCATCATGGTTAGAGTTAGGGTTAGGTATAGGGATAGAGTCACAGTTCGGGTTAGGGTCAGGTTTCGAGTTAGGCTTAGGATTAGTGTTAGGCTTAGGGTTAACCTTAGGGTTAGTGTGTAAGGGTTAGTCTGTAAGGGCTAGGTTTAGGCATTTAGTGTCATGATTACTGTTAGGGCTATGTTTAGCGATAGAGTTACAGTTCCGATTATGGTTATGGTTGGAGTTAGGGTTAGGGTTAGGGTTAAGGTTAGGCTTATCTTTAGAGTGCAATGATTAGTGTGTTATGGTGAGAGTTAGGGGTTTAGTGTTATTTTTAGCGTTATGTTCAGGTTTAATGATAGGGTCAATGTTCGGGTTATGGTTAGTGATCAAGTTAGACTTATAGGGAGTGTCAGAGTTAGGGTTAGTGTTAGTGTGTAAGGGTTAGTCGGTTGGGGATGAGTTTAGGGGTTTGGTATTATGATTACTGTTAGAGTCAATTTTAGCGATACAGTTACAGTTCGGGTCATGGTTAGGGTTTGAGTTACTGTTAGGAATAGGGTTAGGCTTAGGGTTACTGTGTAAGGATTAGTGTGTTAGTGGTAGAGATAGGCTTTTAGGGTTATAGTTAAGGTTAGGGTTAGCTTTAGGGATAGGGTCACGGTTCAGGTTAAGGTTAGGGTTCGAGTTTTGGTTAGGGTTAGAGTTAGGGTTAGGCTTAGTATTAGAGAGTAAGGATTAGAATGCTAGAGTTAAGGTTAGTTGTTTAGTGTTATGGTTAGGGTTGGGGTTAGGTTTAGGGATAGAGTCATGATGCGGGTTATGCTTAGGTTTTGAGTTTTGGTTAGGCTTAGCGTTAGAGAGTAAGGGTTAGTGTGTTAGGGTTAAGGTTAGTTGTTTACTGTTATGGTTCAGGTTGGGGTTTTGTTTAGGGATAGAGTCATGGTTCGAGTTATGCTTAGGTGTCAAGTTTTCGTTAGGGTTAGGGTTAGGCTTAGTTTTAGAGAGTGAGGATTAGTGTGTTAGGGTTAAGGTTAGTTGTTTACTGTTATGGTTCAGGTTGGGGTTAGTTTTAGGGATATAGTCATGGTTCAGGTTATGCTTAGGTTTTGAGTTTTGGTTAGGGTTAGGCTTAGCTTTAGAGAGGAAGGATTAGTGTGTTAGGGTTAAGGTTAGTTGTTTAGTGTTATGGTTAGCGTTAGGGTTTTGCATGGTGATAGAGTCATGGTACGGGTTATCCTTAGGTGTCAAGTTTTGGTTAGGGTTAGGGTTAGGCTTAGTGTTAGAGAGTAGGGATTAGTGTGTTAGGGTTAAGTTTATTTGTTTAGTGTTTTGGTTAGGGTTGGGGTTAGGTTGAGGGAAAGAGTCATTGTTCGTGTTATGCTTAGGTTATGAGTTCAGGTTAGTGATAGCATTAGGGTTAGGGATAGGTTTGGGATTTGGGTTATGGTTACTGTGTAGGGCTTAGTCGGCTATGGCAAGTTTATGGATCCAGTGTCATGATTTGGGTTAGGGTTAGCTATAGGGGTAGAATCACATTTCAGGTAAGGCTTAGGGTTCGAGTTAGGCTTATGGTTAGGGTTAGGGTGAGGTTTATGGTTGGAATCAGGTTTCGGGTTATCGTTAGGTTTAGAGTTAGGGTTACTGATAGGGATAGGGTTAGGTTTAGATTTAAAGTTAGGTTTAAGTTTAGTGTGTAAGGGATCTTCCTTTAGGGATTGGCTTAGGGGTTGAGCGTCATGGTTTGTGTTAGGGTTAGATTTCGGCATAGATTCACAGTTTGGGTAAGGGTTAGGGTTCGAGTTAGGCTTAGGGTTATGGTTAGGGTAAGGATTAGCGTTACAGTTTAAGGGTCAGTGTGTTAGGGCTAGTGTTCATTGTTTAGTGTTAAGGTTAGTGTTAGGGTTAGGTTTAGGCATCAGGTTATGTTTCCGGTTATTGTTAGGTTTCGAGTTTTGGTTAGGGCTAGGGTTAGAGTTAGGGTTAGTGTTAGTGTTAGAGAGTAAGGTTTAGGGTGTTAGGGTTAAGGTTAGTTGTTTAGTGTTATGGTTAGGGTTAGGGTTAGATTTATGGATAGGGTCACGTTTTGGGTTATGGTAATCTTTAGAGTTAGTGTTACTGATAGGGTTAGGTTTAGAGTTAGGGTTAAGTTTAGTGTGCAAGGTATATTCTTTTAGGGAAAGGTTTAGGGATTCAGTGTCATGATTCCGGTTAGGGTTAGATTTCAGCATAGATTGACAGTTTGGATAAGGGTTAGGGTTCCAGTTGGGCTGAGGGATAAGGTTAGGGTTAGGATTAGCATTATATTTTAAGGGTCAGCGTCTTAAGGTTGGGGTTCAATGTTTAGTGTTAAGGTTAGGGTTAGGGTTGGGTTTAGGGATAAGATTATGATTCAAGTTATCGTTAGGTTTCGTGTTTTGGTTAGGGTTAGGGTTAGGGTTAGGGTTAGAGTTACGCTTAGTCTTAGAGAGTAAGTATTAGTGTGTTTGGGTTAAGGTTAGTTGTTTAGTGTTATGGTTAGGGTTGGGGTTAGGTTTAGGGATAGTGTCATGGTGCGGGTTATGCTTAGGTTTCAAGTTTTGGTTAGGTTTAGGTTTAGGGTTGGGGTTGGGGTTGGGTTTAGTGTTAGAGAGTAAGGATTAGTGAGTTAGGGTTAAGGTTAGTTGTTTAGTGTTATGGCTAGGGTTGGGGTTAGTTTTAGGGATAGAGTCATGGTTCGGGTTATGCTTAGATTTCGAGTTTTGGTTAGGGTAAGCGTCAGGGTTAGGGTTAGCATTAAGCTTAATGTTAGAGAGCAAGGATTAGTGTGTTATGGTTAAGGTTAGTTGTTTAGTGTTATGGTTAGTGTTGGGGTTTTGTATAGGGATAGAATCATGGTTCAGGTTATGCTTTAGGGTTAGAGTTAGGCTTAGTGTTAGAGAGTAAAGATTAATGTGTTAGGGTTAAGTTTAGTTGTTTAGTTTTATGGTTAGTTTTGGTGTTAGGTTTAGGGATAGAGTCATGGTGCCTGTTATGCTAGGTTTCGAATGTTGGTTAGTGTTAGTGTTAGTGTTAAGGTTAGGCTTATTTTTAGAGAGCAAGGATTAGTGTTTTAGGGTGAAGGTTAGTTGTTTAGTGTTATGGTTAAGGTTGGGGTAAGTTTAAGGATAGAGTCATCGTTTGGGTTATGCTTAAGTTTCAAGTTTTGGTTAGGGTTATTCTTAGCGTTATGGAGTAAGGATTAGTTTATTTAGGGTTAAGGTTAGTTGATTTGCGGGGGCCCGGTGGGATGGCTCAGTGGTCTGGAGCCCCTGCTTAGGAAAGCTTGGGCGGCTGCAGCGACCTCAGTTTGAGCCCCAGCACCACATGCTGTGCCAGCCCTGCCCTCAGGGCGGGCTGAGCTGGCCATAAAAATAAATAAATAAACAAACAAAAAAGTTCTGAAACAAGAATAAAATAAAAATTATAAAAAAAAAGGTTAGTTGATTAGTGTTATGGTTTGGGTTAAGTTTAGATTTATGGACAGCGTCACATTTTGGGTTATGGTTATGTTTAGAGTTAGTGTTACTGATGGGGTTAGTGTTAGGGTTAGATTTAGAGTTACTGTTAAGTTTAGTGTGTAAGGGATATTCTTTTAGGGAAAGGTTTAGGGATTTAGTGTCATGGTTCCAGTTAGTTTTAGATTTCTGCATAGATTCACAGTTAGGATAAGGGTTAGGGTTTCAGTTAGGCTGAGGGATAATGTTAGGGTTAGGGTTAGCATTATAGTTTAAGGGTCAGCATCTTAAGGTTGGGGTTCAATGTTTAGTGTTAAGGTTAGTGCTAGGTTAGGTTTAGCGATAAGGTTATGGTTCGGGTTATGGTTAGGTTTCGAGTTTTGGTTAGGGTTAGGGTTAGCCTTAGTGTTAGAGAGTAAGGATTAGTGTGTTAGCGTTAAGGTTAGTTGTTTAGTGTTATGGTTAGGGTTGGGGTTAGTTTTAGGGATAGAGTCATGGTGCAGGTTATGCTTAGGTGTTGAGTTTTGGTTAGGGTTAGGGTTAGGTTTAGGCTTAACGTTAGAGAGCAAGGATTAGTGTGTTAGGGTTAAGGTTAGTTGTTTAGTGTTATGGTTAATGTTGTGAGTTTTGTATAGGGATATTGTCATGGTTCGGTTTATGCTTAGGTGTTGAGTTTTGTTTAGGGTTAGGGTCAGGCTTAGTGTTATAGAGTATGGATTAGTGTGTTAGGGTTAAGTTTAGTTGTTTAGTGTTATGGTTAGGGTTGGGTTTAGGTTTAGGGATAGAGTCATGGTTACGGTTATGCTTAGGTTTTGAGTTCGGGTTAGTGATAGCATTAGGGTTAGGGATAGGCTTGGTCTTTGGGATATGGTTAGTGTGTAGTGCTTAGTTGCTTATGGCAATTTTACGGGTTCAGTGTCATGATTTGGGTTAGGATTAGCTTTAGGGATAGAATCACATTTCAGGTAAGGCTTAGGGTTCTAGTTAGGCTTATGGTTAGGGTTAGGGTTAGGTTTAGTGTGAGGGTTAGTGTTACAGTACAAGGGTTAGTGTGTTACAGCTTGGGTTCTTTGTTTACTGTTATAGTTATGGTTAAGTTTAGGATTAGGTTTAAGGATAGGGTCACGTTTCAGGTTATGGTAAGGTTTTGAGTTAGGGTTAGTGATAGGGTTAAGGGTAGGGTTACCTTTAGGGTTAGGCTTAGTGTTAGTGTGTAAAGGTTAGTCAGTTAGGGATATGTTTTGGGGTTTAGTGTCATCGTTTGATTTAGTGTTTGGTTTAGGGATAGAGTCAAAGTTCGAGTAAGGGTTACGGTTAGAGTTACGCTTAGGCTTAGGTTTAGGGTTAGGGTTACGATTATTGTTACAGTTTGAAGGTTAGTGTGTTAGCATTAGGGATCGTTGTTTAGTGTTATGGTTAGGTTTAGAGTTAGATTTAGGGAAAGGGTCATGGTTTGGGTTATGTTTAGTGTTTGAGTTACGGTTAGGTTTAAGGTTAGAGTTAGGGTTAGGCTTAGCATTAGAGTGTAAGTGTTAGTGTGTTAGGGTTACGGTTATTTATTTAGTGTTATGGTTAGGGTCAGGGTGAGGTTTATGGGTGGGGTCAGGTTTCGGGTAATCGTTAGGTTTAGAGTTAGGGTTACTGATAGGGATAGGGTTAGGTTTAGATTTAAAGTTAGGTTTAAGTATAGTGTGTAAGGGATCTTCTTTTAGGGATTGTCTTAGGGGTTTAGTGTCATGCTTTGTGTTAGGGTTAGACTTTGGCATAGATTCACAGTTCGGGTAAGTGTTAAAGTTCGAGTTATGCTTAGGGTTAGGGTTAGCATTAGGGTTAGCATTACAGTTTAAAGGTCAGTGTGTTAGGGCTAGTGTTCATTGTTTAGTGTTAAGGTCAGTGTTAGGGTTAGTTTTAGGGATCGGGTTATGTTTTGGGTTATGGTTAGGGCTAGGGTTAGAGTTAGGGTTAGTGTTAGTGTTAGAGAGTAAGGATTAGGGTGTTAGGGTTAGTTGTTTAGTGTTATGGTTATGGTTAGGGTTAGATTTATGGATAGGGTTACCTTGCGGGTTGTGTTTATGTTTACAGTTAGTGTTATTGATAGGGTTAGTGTTAGGGTTAGGTTTAGAGTTAGGGTTAAGTTTAGTGTGTAAGGGATATTCTTTTAGGGATAGGTTTAGGGATTTAGTGTCATGGTTCCGCTTAGGGTTAGATTTCGGCGTAGATTCACAGTTAGGATAAGGGTTAGGGTTCCAGTTAGGCTGAGGGATAAGGTTAGGGTTAGGGTTAGCATTACAGTTTAAGAGTCAGTATCTTAAGGTTGGGGTTCAATGTTTAATGTTAAAGTTAGGGTTAGGGTTGGGTTTAGGGATAAGATTATGGTTCGGGTTATGGTTTGGTTTCCAGTTTTTTTTTAGGGTTATGGTTAAGGTTAGTGTAACAGTTTAAGTGTCAGTGTGTTAGGGCTATTGTTCATTGTTTAGTGTTAAGGTTAGTGTTAGGGATCGGGTTATGGTTCGGGTTATGGTTAGATTTCGAGTTTTGGTTAGGATTAGGGTTAGGGTTAGGGTGAGTCTCAGTGTTAGAGAGTAAGGATTAGGGTGTTAGGGTTAAGGTTAGTTGTTTAGTATTATTTTTAGGTTTAGGATTAGTTTTATGCATAGGGTCACGTTTCGGGTTATGGTTATGTTCAGAGTTATTGTTACTGATAGGGTTAGTGTTAGGGTTAGGTTTAGAGTTAGGCTTCAGTTTAGTGTTTAAGGGATATTCTTTTAGGGAAAGGTTTAGGGATTTAGTGTCAGGCTTCCAGTTAGTTAGAGTTAGTTTAGGGTTAGTGTTAGATTTAGGGTTAGGGTTCGAGTTGGAGTTAGGTTCAGGGTGAGTGTTAGGCTTAGTGTTAGGGTATTGGGGTTAGTTTGTCACTTTTGAGTTTAGGGGTTTAGTGTTATGCTTAGGTTTAGGGTTAGGGATAGGGTCACCTTTTGGGTAGGGTTACGGTTCAGCTTAGGGTTAGGGTTACAGTTTTGGGGTACAGTTAGTTTTCAGGTTTGTGATTGGGTTAGACAGTGTAGGATTAGGGTTAGAATTAGGGTTTATGTTAAGTTTATGTTAGGGTTCGTGTTCTTGTTTGGGTTAGAGAGTTTTGGCAAGAGTGTTAGAATTAAGTTTAATGGATTAATGTTTGGGTTTGGGTTAGGGTTCGTATTCGGGTTAGGATGTTAGGGTTAGCTTGTTTTAGTAAAGGTTAGGGGGATAGGGTGAGTGTTTTCACATTTGTGTTAGGATTACATTTAGGTTTAGGTTTAGGGTCCTGGTTTGGGTTAAGTTATGGTTAGGGTTAGCCTTAGCATTTCGGATAATGTTAGGTTAGAGTTAGGTTAGGATTTGGCTTCAGGTTAGGGTATTAGTGTTATGGTTAAGGGTTAGGGTTAGAGTTAAGGTAGGTTTAGGGTTAGGGTTCAGCGATTAGGGTTAGTGTTCCTATATGGGTTTTGGTTAGGGTTAGGGCAGGATTAGCTTAAAGTTAGGGTTAGTGTTAGATTAGGGTTCAAGTTATGATTTGGATTTGTGTGAAGGTGTTAGTGTTACAGTGTTAGGGTTAAGGTTATGTATTTCATGTTAGGGTTCAGGTTCAGGTTAGGGTTATGATTAATGTTAGGCTTTGGTTTAGAGTATAAGAGATAGTCTGTTAGGATAGGGTGAGGGATTTAGTGTGATTGTTAGGGTTAGGGTTAGGTTTAGGGATAGGGTCATGGTACGGGTTAGGGTTAGGGTTAGGCTTAGGGTTAGTGTTAGGCTTAGGGTTAGGGTTAGCCTTAGGGTTATGGTGTAAGGTTTAATGTGTTAGGGATAGGGTTTGGGGTTTAGTGTTATGGTTAGTGTTAGGGTTAAGTTTAGGGATAAAGTCATCTTTTGGGTTAGGTTCAGGCTTAGGTTTAGGGTTAGGTTTATTTTTCCAGTTTGGTTTAAATTAAGGTTAGGGTTAGGCTTAGTATTTGGTATACTGTTATGTACAGTTAATTTAGGATATGTGTTCAGGTTAGGGTGTTGACGTTAGGTTTATGCTTAGGGACTTAGGGTTAGGTTTTAATGTTTAGTTTTTGGATTAGAGTTAATGTTCGGTTTCGCGTTAGAGTTAGGGCTTTGTTTAGCGTTAGTGTTAGGGTTAGAGTTTCGGGTAAGGTGTTGGGGTTAGGTTATTTTAGTAAGGGTCAGGACGTTAAGGTTAGTGTTCCTGTTCATGTTTGGGTTAGGATTAGGGTTAGGTTTTGGCTTCTGGTTCGTCTTTGGGTTAAGGTGCTAGTGTTAGGGTTTTAAGTTTATAGTTATGGCATTTGGGTTAGGGTTAGGTGTAGGTTTCGGGTTTGTGTTAACGTGTTAGGATTAGGGTTAGGGTCTTCAGATTATGGTTAGGGTTAGGGTTTTGCTTTTGTGTTAGGGTTAGGTTATTGTTAGAGTTAGTCTTAGCATTTGGGATAATGTTAGATTAGAGTTAGGTTAGTATTTGGGTTCTGGTTAGGATGTTAGCATAGGTTTAAGGTCAGGGTTAGGGTTAGGGTACATTTAGGGTTAGGGATTGGGAATTAGTGTTAGTGTTTGTCTATGGGTTTTGGTTAGGTTTAGGGTAGGGTTAGTTTAGGGTTAGGGTTAGTGTTCGCTTAGGGTTAGGGTTATGTTTCAGAGTTGTGTTAAGATGTTAGGGTTACTGTGTTAGGGTTAAGGTTAGGAACTTAGGGTTAGGGTTCATGTTCGGGTTCGGGTTAGGCTTAGGTTTAGAGTTAGGCTTAGGGTTAAGGTTTAAGGGTTAGTGTGTTAGGGATTGAGTTAGGGGTTTAGTGTTATGGTTATGGTTAGTGTTAGACTTAAGGAGAAGGTTACGGTTCAGGTTAGGGATAAAGTTCGAGTTAGGGTTACGGTTAGCATTCGAGTTAGGCTTAGATTTAGAGTTAGAGTTAGGCTGAGGGTTAGTGTGTAAGGTTTAGCGTGTTATTTTTAGGGGTAGGGTTTTAATACTATGGTTGGTGTTAGGGTTAGGTTTAGTGATAGGGTCATCTTTTGGGTTAGGATTAAGCTTAGTTTTAGTGTTAGGGTTACTGTTTTAGGTTAGGTTAGGGTTAGGGTTTCTGTTTGGGTTAGAGTTAGGGTATGGTTAGGGTTAGCATTAGAGTTACAGTTTATGTTAGGTTTAAGTTAGACGTAGGTTAGGGTTAAGGTTTGTGTTTTGGTTAGAGAGTTTTGGTAAGGTTATTAGGATTAAATTTATGGGATTAGGGTTAGTGTTAGTGTTAGGGTTCGCGTTCGGTGTAGAATGTTAAAGTTAGCTTGTTTTAGTAAGGTTTAGGGGGTAGGGCTAGTTTTATTTTTCAAGTTTGGCTTAAGGGTAAGGTTAGGGTTTGGGTTAGGGTTCTGGTTTGTGTAAGATTTCGGTTAGGGTTTGGCTTAGCATTTGTTATAATGTTAGGTTAGAGTTAGGTTAAGATTTGGGTTCAGGTTAGGGTGACAGGGTTAGGGTTAAGTTTAGGGTTAGGGTTAGGGTAGGTTTAGGTTTAGGTTAGTTTTCGGATATGGGTTTTGCTTAGGTTTAAGGCAGGTTTAGCTTAGGTTTAGCGTTAGTGTTAGGTTACGGTTCGGGTTATGGGTCGGATTTGTGTTAGGGTGTTAGGGTTAGGGTGTTTGGGTTAAGATTAGGAGCTTAGGGTTGGGATTCATGTTCACATTCTGGTTATTGTTAGGGTTGGAGTTAAGCTTGGTTTTAGGGTGTAAGGGTTAGTGTGTTAGGTCTAAGGTTAGTGGTTTAGTGTTATTGTTAGTGTTAGGGTTAGGTTTAGGAATAGGGTCATGGTTTGGGTTACGGTTATGGTTAGAGTTAGGGTTCGGGTTAGGGTTCCAGTTAGGCTTAGGGTTAGGGTTAGGGTTCCAGTTAGGCTTAAGGTTAGCGTTAGGGTTAGGCTAAGGTTTAGTGTTTAAGTTAGTGTTTTAGGATTAATGTCAGGAGTTCAGTTTTATGGTTAGTGTTAGGGGTAGGTTTGGGAATAGGGTAACCTTTTGAATTAGGTTTATGGTTAGTCTTAGGCTTAGGGTTAGGGCTATGCTTTTGGGTTCAGGTTAGTGTTTGGGTTCACTTTTGTGTTAGAGTTAGTGTAGAGTTAGTGTTAGGGTTAGATTTAGGTTTTATGTCAGGTTTAGGTTAGGCTTTAAGTTAGGATTCGGGTTCTGGTTTGGTTTAGAAAGTTTTGTTAATGGTGTTAGGATTAAGTTTAGGGGATTAGGCCAGGTTTATGGTTAGTGTTCGCATTAGTGTTAGGATGTTCTTTTATAAAACTCAGCCATCAGGAAGAAATCTTTTTTGTTTTAGGTTTCTGTATTTGAACTCAGTAATGGGAAGAAAATAGAAAAAAATAAACCCTCATCAAGCCTTTTTATTTTTTAGGTGCAGAGTCTCCCTACACAGCACAGACTTAGTGTTTCTCTTGTTTCCAGCCTCCCTAATGCTGGAATTATAGGCATGTGCCACCTCATTCAGACTCCATTACTAGCTCAGTGAACGCAGAGGTGGGGCCAGAGTGGCATGTGGTACCAGGGATCGAGCCCAGCCCCTGTGTTTCCATAAGCTAGCAGTTAGTCTACTGAGCTATTGGACTACCCCTCCCATGAAACCTTCTATGAATGATTTTGTTTCATTAGACTAGCTTTTCAAATATCTGAACATATTATGATGCTTAATTTCTGACCTTATCTATACATCAAATCAATAAAATCAAAATCCATGGCTATGATATTGGGCACTATTAGTGTGTGTTTCAACCATGTTTTCCAGAGTTGTACTACCAAGACTAATCTTTTTTTTTCCACAAAAACTTTCTGAGAATTACTGTGCTCTGAAAATTTGATTTCAAAAGTATTGTAGGGACCTAGGGAAATAGCTCTGTGGCAGAAGTGCTTGCTTGACAAGTGGAAGATCATGAGTTTCCACCCTGACCCCCCCAACACACACAAAATCATTGCGATTTTCAATGGAAAAGTATTGTACATGTTTGTATGCTTGTTTATGAATTTGATTATTTGCTGTTCTCCTTTCTAAATAATGTATTTGCTCTTCAGAGCAGTAATTCCTACTGAGCAGTATAGACTGCTGAAAAGAACACCTAGAGAAAAAGGAAAGATACAAATCTAGTGGAGCTGCTTGGAGGAGTCCAATACTTATTAAACAAAACCGTCACTCTGATTTTCAAAAGGCTCTCTCTCAGAGACCTGTTAATGAGCTGCGTATATTTTCCATGCCACTTAGTTGGAGTACAAGTTTCTATAGTAGCCTGCTGGTAGCCTCTCATGCAAATACTGTCGATTCCTTACATAGCTGCAATTGTAGAACCTAGAAGACTCAACAGGTGACTTAATATGCACTTGTAAAACACTACACTTTTCTTGTGTTGTCCATTTACACCTTGGAATAATAATAATCAAGGCAATTTTATCTTCATAAGTTTAGCTTGCCCAGATGACATGTTATTGAATTTCATGATGAACTACAATCATACCGGTACAACTTTAAAACTGAATTGTCCACCATATGTATAAGTACTGCCATTCAACTCTCATGAAGTCATTTGAACATGAAGATAAATTCAACCAGATATATCCAAATTGTATTCAAAATAGCCATCATGCTATCAGAACAGATAGTAGAGGATATCACCACACCTAGAAATCTTTTTAATTTGCTTATAATTTCTCTAAAGCAAATGGAACTGCAGAGGAAGGATAAAAGATTAAAAATGCAAAAATACAGCTGCACTTATTGCTACATATGTTACAATCATATGACCTAGCACTAGTTTTTTTTTTTCTTGTTACAATTTCACAAGGTTTATACAATATATTCCTTTTCTATTGGGTAGAGGAGTGGTTCTCAGAACTCTGTATGTTTTACTATGTTCTTTTCTATGGATTCAAAACCTTTCAGGAAAGATTAATTGATACAAAGAAACTATCTTTTAAAGACCATTGCTACCTTTTCAAAGGTAACCATGTCCAAAGAAATGATTATAAGAACGTGAAAATAATTATTTTCTTCTAGTTATATATAAGTGATATGAACTCTTTTTAGAGTTCTCAATTACTGTCTCTACCTACTAGTAGATTTTTAAATTCTTGTACTGAGGTTTAATGTTGCCTTTGAATTAGGTTTCATTCATAAACTCAAAGAAAAATGGAGCATATGATAGAGGTTTAAAAGTTAGCTACACCACAAATTTCTCCTAATATGTCTTCTCTGTGATCTTAGGCAAAATTATGATTATACAGGATTGCTCAGCAACCACTGTACTCCTTTACAACAGCAGAAAGTGTAAAGACCTTGTGAATTTCAAACTGTAAATAGGCATCACAGTTCTTGCCTCTGACTGACAATATGATGGTGAGTTTGGCAATTGCCTTGGAAAGACTAAGCAAATCACACATCCATCATCTTCAGTACAGAAGTAAGTTCTAAAATGTGTTTGTGTTTGGATAATTCTTGTGAAATGAAGCAATGTATTGTAAGAAACAGATACAATGTTTTAATTTTTCCTTTCCCTCAGAATGGTATGGCATGTTGGTATTGTGTTTCACAAATGTTAGAACTCAGTAACAAATGATAACACACGAATTTATGTGAGAGTACTAAGAATATACATATCTCTCATTGTCATCTCTGTCCTTGATGGATTGCAGAATTATATTTCAAACTGAAAACATCCTGATACATATAGAAAGACCATAAATAAGAAGATAAAGCTTCAATGACATCTTTTATTTTCTTTTTCAATAAGAGGCTGTATCCTTTAATTTTGCACTATATCTCGCAAAAATAGCTGTCTTTTCAGGGAGAATTTCAATCAAACAATTTTAGGAGACAATTTGAGGAACACACTATACAGGTAATATTTCCTAAATTATGTGTACTTTACTGGTCTACATCTGAATTAGGGGAACATACTCTTACAAACATAAATTTTACATGTGGGTAAAACACGTCATGAAAAGGTAAAAAACAGATGTGTCAAACATTCAGTTATGCAAATCTCTTTGAAACACATAGCGATCAAACTCACAGAAAATCAGCTCAAAAAGGGAATACTAAAAGTTGTTTGAAAAAAACATCATAGAACTTATAGAGCAGTTGTTCTCAACTTTTCTAATGCCGTAACCCTGCAGTACAGTTTCTCATGTTGCAGTAATCCCAAACCAAAAAATAATTTTGGTGGCTACTTCAAAACTGTAATTTTGATACAGTTATAATTCAGAATGTAAATACCTGATATGCATTATATCTTCTCATTGCTACAAATCAAACATAATTTAAACATGGTGATTAATCACAAAAACAATATTTAATAATATCTTGGAATTATTACTAATTCCAATAAATAACATTCCACTATGGCATAGCATGAGTTTAAATATAACAACAATTCCAAATAAATAACATTTTCCGATGGCTTTAGGTGACCCCTGTGTTTTGGTCTTTTAGCTCCCGCCAGGATTGCGACCCACAGGTTGAGAACCACTGTGAGGAAAGCCAAAGAAATTAATAGCTTATTTCTCAAAAAAAAAAAAGTTCAGAAGAGCTTGTGACAGTATTTTTATGGCTAAAAATGTTGCTACCCTGTATTAATATTTTCTGAAAAATTATCTTTCAAAATTAATGAAAAATACTTTCATGAACACAAGGAATTGAAAGAAATCCATGGAAACCAAAACCATATTGCACAAATTCCTTCAAAGAATCCTAGATATTGAAGCTAACATTACAAAAGACCTCAAAAGAGAGAAGAAATTTAGTTGGTATAATAGTTTTTAAAAGTAAGTAAAAGCATTACTATTGGAAAAATAATGAAATAAAAAAGAAACAAATATATTTCAATAACAATGGTCAATATATATGGTCTTAATTACCTGAAATAAGGTCAAAATGCACACAAAGGAGTACGAAAGTATATGTATATCTCTAAGAAAACACCTCATTCAGAAATAAATACATCAATTTAAAGTGAAAGAATGAAAAATGAAGGACCAGCCAAATAGATCAGTAGAACCAAGTGTCTGCAAGCAGACACAATCCCCAGACCTACTGTGTTGGCCCTGCTCCCAGGGTGTGCTGAGATAGCAACTGAGAATGAGCATGGTGTCACAAGACTGTAAATCCCAACTCTTGTAAGGCTGTGAACAGGTAAATCAGTATGAGTCTGATTTAGGAATGAGACCCTGAACGTCCTGTACACTCTTCCCCATGCTCATTCTAAAAAGAATGAAAAATGATACTGCATGTAACTTCATTTCAAAAGCAGGTGAATTAGCTGTTTTATTTTCAGATAAAGTAGGTTTCAAGGTAAAACTGATCAGAAGACACAAAGAAGGTTACTATGCACTGGTAAATTTGCAAATGTTTCAAATTATTTATTTTATTTGTTTATTTTTTTTTTTGTGGGACCGGGGTTCAAACTCACTACCTTGCACTTGCCCAGCAGGCACTTGTAACTCGGAGCTATCTCTCCAGCTCCCTTAATTTATTTATTGTTATTACTTTTAATAAGAAATAACAATATGATAGGTTCAAGCACGTTAGTAATGCATTTGGAATAATTGATACATTGCATGTTATTGTCCTCAGTAGATATACAGAGCACAGGGTGTAGACATGATAAATTTTCTAATAGAAATTGGCCAGGAAAGAAAAAAAGAAAAAAATGTTCTCTTTAAACTGATAGGAAGTAGTTGTATACATTGCTCAATGTTCCATAATTGCATTGGGTTACTGGTGAAACTAGTAATGTTGGAAACTGTTGACTTAAGCCTCTTACAGCTCATCATACTAATCTACCTCTGCATTTTATGCCTCATAATTAAGCTTTTCTGCTGGGTAAAAAAGGGCAAGTTAAAGCAAGACTTGTATAACAAAACATTTGCCTTTTGTATCTTTCAAGGTCAAATCCCCTGAGGACTAACTTTTAAACCATGTACAGTGCTTTGTAGAACTGTTGTCACTGTCAGTCTTCGGGATGAGTCATGGCCATTGCTTGACCAGTTTGCTCTCTGTGAAAGCCTGACAGAATGTGTTTTCTCTAGATGACTCTCCTTAGACGCACTATACTTCATTTATCCCTTTCCTCTAAGGTCCCATAATCTCCTTGACCAGAAAATTTGTGACACCACTCAGTTACAGGAAGTTACAGCACAGGATCTCTTATGTTCTGAGTCCTTACTGACCTTGAAGGGCTACGGGCAAAATGTTGGCTGTGCCCGTAGCCCTTCTTTTTCTGCAATTTTTGGTCTGTTAAAATATACTCTCAACCCTCCAACAGAGAAGCTTTGTGATACTATCACTCTATAACATAGGAAATTGAGCTTATCATCACTGTCTTTCTGAATATCAAACATCTTAGCTTGAAATTGCAATTTTCCATCAATCATTGATATTCTAATAAATCTCTATAGAATGTGATAAAAGCAGTTACACAATTTTATGCAGACTTTTAGAAATCCAAGAATGTACAAAATTGTAACTTGTCAAGCCTATGGCATTCTGGCTAGTCTGTTACTGTCAATTTATCTCTCTCTCTCTCTCTCTCTCTTTCTTTTGTTAACCAACCATTAACTTGAGAGTGAGTATAGCGGTAACCAAGTTTATATTAGAAGCAGTACACAACTAAAAGACCAGAATGACAGGCATTCCAAGCATAGTTTTAGTGTTGACCGTCGCTATCATCAATGTGAAAAACCTTTTGAAGATTCTTAGGACCAATATCTGATTCATCCTGTGTACATAAGTGCATAGTTTTCCTCCTGCTATGTTTCCTCTCTTTGCTGCTTCCAGTCACTTCATTGTTTAATCCATAAGTCTTTGATTTCAACTCAGCTGTGTTATGCCTCTACATTTTTGTTTCTTCTTTAGAGTTCTTACACTAGGGAGACTATATGATATTTACAAATGTAGGTTTGTTTTGTTTCACTTATGAGTATATGTTCAATATACATCCATTTATACATGAAGTCTTCCAGTTTATCATTCTTTATAGCTGAGTAATATTACATTGTATAAAAATACCACATCTTTCTCAACCATTCTTCAGGTGATGGGCATTTTCATTGTTTCCAAGATTTGGCTATTACAAATTGGGCTACTATAAACATACATGCACAGATATCGCTATGGTATGATGTTTTCAGTTCTTCGGGGAAAATTCTCAGTATGGAGATTGCTGCATTGAATGTAATTTTCAGCTCTAGTTTTCTGAGGAGCCTCCACACTCTTTTCCATAATGGCTGCACCGTATGCATTCCCCCCAGCAGTGGAGAAGTGTTCCTTTTCCCCCACAGCCTCTCCAACATTTGTTGCTGGTTTCTGTATTAAAACCATTCTTTCTGGGGTGAGATGCAATCTCAGTGTCATTTAATTTGCATTTCATGAATGACTAGTGAGGTGAAGCATTTCTTCATGTATTTGTAGCCTTCTTGAGTTTCCTTTTCTGAGAAGGCTGTGTTAATCTCAGATGCCCATTTCTGGATTGAGTCTTTGAATTTTGGGTTCCTAATTGTTTTTAGTACCTTATAAATTCTAGATAGAAGACATGTATGCGAATATTCATTAATTCAAATCTTTTCAAAATTTGTGGTTTGTCTTTTCACTCTCTTGGTAACTTCTTTTGAGGTGAAAAAAAACTCCTTAGCTGCAGAAGGTACTAGTTGTTGATTCTTTCAAGTGTCAAACGTGGATGTTGATTTTAGTACATGAACTCTTTGCCTTCCCTGACATTTTCAAGACTTTCTCCCAATTTCTCTTCTAGGAGATTTAATGTTTCTCTTTTGATATTTAGATCTTTAATTCATTTCGATTTTATTTTCGTGCATAGTGATAGATTAGGGTCAAGTTTAATTTTCGGTATGTAGAGAGCCAGTTTTACTACCACCATTTGTTAAAGAGAATTCTTCCAATAAACATATTTGACCCCTTTGTCAAAAATAAGGTGGCTGAGTGCGTTTGTATTTGCTTCTGCATCTTCTAATCTATTGCATTGATCCTCTGGTCTATTTTATTGCCAATATCATGCTGATTTTATTACTGTAGCTTTGTAGTATCATTTTAGGTCAGGAATTGTAATGCTTCCTGCCTTACCTTTGTTGCCCAAGATTGTCTTTGCAATTCTGGGTATTTTTCAGTTCCAAATACATTTTTTTTGTCTTTTGAGACAGGGTACAGGCTACCAATTACATTTTAGAAATGATGTCTCCAAATCTGTGAGGTACATTGATGATGTTTTGATCGAAATTGCATTAAATGTACAATTTCAATCTCCCTATAGCAATTTAGGGAGTATGGCCAGTTTCACAATGTTGGTTCTTCCTATCCAGGAGGAGGGAATATCTTTCCATTTTCTGAAATCTTCTAGGGTCTCTTTTTTTCAAAATACTGTAGTTTTCATTGAAAATGTCTTTTACTGCCTTAGTTAGGTTCATTCCTAAGTTTTTTATTTTCTTTGGTGCTATCAAAAAAGGTATTGTTTCTCTAACTTCTCTTTCAGTGAGTTTGTTCTCTGTCTTGAGGAATGCCATTGACATTTCTGTGTTGAATTTGTATCCTGCTATGTTACTGAATTTGCTTATTAATTCTAGTAGCTTGTTGGTGGTGTTTTTGTGGTCTTTCAAATAAATTATCATGTCATCTGCAAATAATGATAATTTAACTTCCTTTTTGCCTATTTTTATAACTTTTATTTCTCTCTCTTATGTAATGGCTATAGCTAACGATTTCAGAAATATATTCAATAGGAATGCTGATATAGGACATCCTTGTACCAGATATGAGAGTAAAAGTCGTCAGTTTTTTTCCACTTAGAATTGTTAGGTGCTGCTGTGTCATAGATGGCTTTTATCAGCTTGAGGTAGAGGCCCTGTATTCCAAGTTTCTGAAAGACTCTGAACAGAAATTAGTGTTGGGCTTTTTCAAAAGCCTTTTCTGCTTCAATTGGGACAATCTTGTGGTTTTTGCCTTTACCTCTATTGATATAGTGTATTACATTTATAGATTTGTGTATATTGAACATCCTTGCATCTCTGGGATAAATCCTACCTGGTCATGGTGTATAATCAGCTTGAAGACTTGTTTTCTTCTTGTGGTGAGAATTTTATTGAGAATTTTTGCATTTATGTTCATGAGAGAAATTGGCCTGTAGTTCGATTTTTTAGTTAAATCTCTCTCTCCGGTTTTGGTATCAGTATAATACTTGCCTCTAGAAATGATTTTGGGAGAATGGCTTTCTTTACACTTTCACTGAAGAGTTTGAGGAGTATTGTGCCTATGTCTTCTATAAGTTTCTTGTAGAATTTAATGGTGAATCCATCAGATCTTGGGCTTTTCTTTGTCGGTAGTCTTTTTATTATATTTTGTACTTCACTGATTGTTATTGGCTTATTGAGAGTACTGATATCTTCTTGATTCAGTTTTGTGATTTTATGCTTTTCTGGGAATCTGTCCATTTTGTCTGTGTCTTCAGTTCTGTGAGAGCAACGATTCTCAAAGTAGCTATGATCCTTTGAATCTATGCTGGGTCTGTAGTAATTTCATCCTTTTTATTCCTTACTGCGAGAAATTGAGTCCTTTCTTTCCTCTTTTTGATGAGGTTAGGTAGGGGCTTATCAATTTTATTTAATCTTTGAAAGAACCTGCTATTAAATTTATTAATTGTTTGTATTGTTTACTTTGTCTCAATTGAGTTAATTTTTACTCTTATCTTTATAATTTTCTCCCTTCTTTGGGCATTGGATTTTGCTTGCTCTTCCATTTGTAGTCAGCTTATGAGTTGCATGGGAGTATTTATTTGTTCCCATTCTGTCTTGTTAATGTGAGATTTCAGAGCTGTAAATTTCCCTCAAAGAACCGCTTTCATTGCATCCCATAAAATCCGGTAAGTTTTGCTAGAATTTTCATTAAATTGTAGATATTTTTAAATTTCTTGTTTAATTTCATCTGTAACCCATTCTTTGCTCAGTATGGTGTTGTTTAATTTCCATGTATTTCTGAGGTTCTTGTGGTTTCATGCGTCATTTATTGCAAGTTTCATTGCACTGTGGCTAGATAGTATGCCCAGGATAATTTCTACTTTCTTGCATATACTTAAGCATGACCCATGGATTAATATGTGCTCTATTTTAGAAAATGTCCCATGTTCACCTGAAAAACATGTGTTTGTTGAAGTGGTTGGGTAAAACTGTCTGTATATGTTTACTAAGTCCAGTTTTTCATAGTTCCAGTACAATTCTGGTACTTTGCTAATTTTTTGTCTGTTTGACCCATCTTTTCAAGACAAAAGGGTATTAAGATCTCTTTTAGAATGGTGGTATTGGGTGGTAGATATTTTTTGTCTGTTTAAGTTTTGTCTTATATATCTTGGTGCCTCAGTGTTGGATGCATGTATATTTATGACTGTTTCCTCTTCTTCTTGAATTTTTCCCCTTAACACTATGTAGTGGCCTTCTTTATTTTGTTTGACCAATCTTGGTTTGAAGTTTAGACTCTGCAAACAATATTGCTACCCCTGTTTTTTTGAGGTACTGTGGCAAGTAGTATTGTTTTCTACCCTTTATCTTTCAGGCTATGAATTTCTTTATCAGTTTAGTGTGTTTCTTGTATACAGCATATTGTTGGATTTTGCTTCCTTATCCAATCAGCCAGTCTATTTCTTTTAATTACAGAATTAAGTCCATTTACATTAATGGTTATAACTGAAATGTATTGATTTATGATTGACCTGAGTTCTACTTATTACTGTTGACTCCTTTCTCTGCTGTGTTTAATTGGTAGCCCTATGTGCTAGCTTCTTTTTATCCTCATTTGTTGAGTTCAGGTCATCTTGGTCCCTCTCTAAAATTTTCTCACTGTAGTTTGTAGAATTCATTTTGATGTCATGAAATTCTTTAGGTGTTCCTTGTAGTGGAAGTATTTCACTTCTCTGTCATACTTGAAAGACAGTTTTACAAGATATAGCAATCTGGGCTGGAATTCATTTTCATGGAGACTTGAACCACTCTGGTCCATGCTCTTCTTGACTTCATGTTTTGTGAAGAGAAATCTGCCATTATTCTGATGGGCTTTCCTCTAAGTGTGATCTAATTATTTTCTCTAGTAGCTTTTAGCATATTATTCTTCTGCTGGATTTCTGGGATCTTGACTATTATATGTCTGGTTGTGTTTTTAGTCTGCTTGATGTTATTTGGAGTGCTGTATGATTCAGTTAACTGAACGTCCAATTATTTTCTCAAATTTGTGAAGTTTTCCGCTATTGTCTTTGCCCATATACTTTTTATGTCATTTGTGTCAACTCCCTTCTTGTTGATTCCTATTAATCTCATGTTGTTAATTTTTACATCATCTTGCAGATATTGAATTATTTTCTCTTGCATCCTTGTTGTTTTAAGAGATCCTTTCTTACCATTACACTAGCTGCGTCTGTGCCTTCAAGATGTGACACTCTATCTACACTTTCATAGGTATTGTTTTGCTGGCTTGTGATTGAGATTTTATTTTCTTTTATATCTGTTTAAAACTGTTTCATGTGACCTATTTCTTTCCTATATTGTTCAGTCAGGGAATCCATTTTTCTATTCTATTTTTTTTATCAATGTCTTCCTTAGTAGTACTGAACTCTCTCATTAGAATTATCCTTTCTCTCTCTAGTTAGGAGATTATATCTACTCTGTTCTCCTCTCTACCTTTCTATAGTTGTTCCCCTACCTTAGATGCTGTTAATTTAGAGAGGTCATTTTAACTTCAGAGGTAATTTCTGCTCTAATTTCCTCTATACTTTTCTGTGGTTGTTTTTCCACTTCAGAGTCTATTAATTTCTGCTCTAATTTCCTCTATACTTTTCTGTGGTTGTTTTGGCACTTCAGAGTCTATTAATTCATGCATTTCTTTTTTATTTCATATGTTATCTCTGATCTGAGTTCCTCTATATGTTTCTGCACTTATCTGTCTACATCAGATGCTACCAATTCAGAGATTTCATCAGCATGACTCTCGTTTTCTTCCACTGTAGTTCCTCCTGTATTTGTTTTGTGTGGACTGGGAACCAGACATTGCATATTTCTCCTTGTCTTTGTCATTTTTTACAGCAGTGATTTCTGCACCTTGGTGAAGTTATGCAGTTAGCGCTTCAAAAAAAGCTTTATAATTTTCTCCCTTCTTTGGGCATTGGATTTTGCTTGCCGCTGTGTGGCCAAGTCAGGTAGGTGGGTGCATGTGGTGCCTGGGTCCTTGATGAGTTGGGGGAATGTACAAGAGCTGAGGCCACTGAATGACCCAGTCGGGTTAGGGTGGCGATCTTCTTGCATTCTTTGGCTTTGTGCTTGAGCCTTCCTACATTTTCTGGGAGCTTGTCATGTAGCATAAGATTGTATATTTGATCTTTTTCTGTCTTCCTAATGTGTGCATTTACCACATGCATTTTCCTCTAAGAATAGCTTTCATTGGTAACCACAGGTTTCAATACAATATTTCTCAATTTTAGTTTGATTGTAAGACTTTTTAAATTTTTTGTTTAATTTTATTTGTGACTCACTGGTTGTTTAGGAGATTATTTAGTTTCTATGTATTTGTGGAATTTTTGCAGTTTATTTTGTTAATTAATTTCTAGTTTCATTGCACTGTTTTCAGATAGAATGTACAGGACAATTTTGCATTTCCTTTGCATTTACTCAAGAAAGCATTCTCTCCGAAGAAATCCATTTTGCTCATTTTCATAGAGACCAAACTGATCAAGCAATAGCTGTGACTCATCCAGATGGCTCACAGTGACAACAGTTCTACGAAGCACTCTACGTGGTCCCAACTTAAATCCTGATGGGATTGGACTGACTTACAGAGATGTAAAGTTACATACATGTCTTGCTATACAGACCGTGCTTAAACTTGCCTAAGTTTTCCAGGAGAAAAGTTTAACCACCAGGCATAAAATGGAAAGCCAGATTAGAATGCTGAGCTGTAAAAGGCTTAAATCAAGCTTCCAACATTGCCAGTTTTAGCACTAACCCACAGCAATTATCGAACACTGGAATATGTATGCAACTACTTTCTCTTAGTTCGATGAGAAATAATTTCTTCGTAGCAATAATCATTAGAAATAGCAATAACAATATGCATTAGAGGGATTGGGGAAATAGCTCTGTGGCACAAGTGCTTGCCTGGCCAGTGCAGGGTTGTGATTTTGAACCCCAGTCCCAAAAAAAAAAAAAAAAAAAAAAAGCGTTACATCAAATTTGGGAAATCTACTAATAATGCGTTTTGAAACTGTCATTTTGTTACTGCTTATTAAAGTAATAAAAGGTTCCAGATCTGACCCGAACTGCACCGCTGGTAGCAGAGCCCGCGCACCCAGCGCAAGTAAGCTGCCTCCGCCCCTCTGCCCCGCCTCTCTGTTCCTGAGACTAACTTCCTGTTCCAGCCCAGACCAGACCCGCTGGGTCAGGACCCTTGGCCCGCCTTCCCCTCCCCCGCTCCCCCCCCCTTATTTTTAACCCCTCCAGCCCAAGCTCCAGCACCAAACCCATTAAAGATCTCGTTTGGCAACCGATCTGGTCCACGAGGCTACCAGGACTACTCAATCCCAAAGTTAAACCTCCACCTACAGACCACATCTGCCGGGATTCCCAGAAGCTAGCAGCCAGAGCTCCAGCACAGAGTCAGGAACCTCTGCAGAGGAACAAGCTTGGAGTCTCCAGACCAAAGGCCCATAGAAACAGCATAATGCCACCAAAGTGCAGAGGTCGCTTCCATACAAAATGATAACAATAAGGAGTAGGAGGCAAGCTCAGGGCCCGTGCCCAACCAAACCAAATACAGAAGACACTATCATGGAAGAAAATGGGAATCATACAGATGAAACCTCTGAATTGGTAGCATCTGAGGCAGACACACAAGTGCAGAAACTTATAGAGCAACTGAGATCAGAGATAACATCTGAAATAAAAAAAAGAAATACATGAAGTGGAAAAATGGCTGGAGAAACGTATACAGGACATCAGAGCAAAAATAAGATCTAAAGTTGACAAAGACATGCCTAAATCAATAGCATCCCAAGTAGGGGAACAACTACACAAAAGTAGAAAGGAGAACAGAACAGAAATAATCTCTGTATTAGAGAGAGAAAGCATAACCATAATGACAGACTTCAATACTACTAAAGAAGACATCGATAAAAAATTAGAGGAGACTAGAAAAATGATCGACTCCCTGATGGAGCAATATAGGAAAGACATAGATCGCATGAAACAGTTTCAAAGAGATATACAAGAAAATAGAACCTCGATCACAAGTTGGCAGAACCGAATGAACAAAAATGAAGATAGAGTTTCCAACCTTGAAGACACAGTTGCAGCCAGTGAAAGAGTAAGAAAGAATCTTTTAAAAACAACCAGAATGCAGGAATAAATAATTCACCATCTGCAAGACGATGCGAAAATGAACAACGTGAGATTAATGGGAGCCAATGAGAAAGAAGGAGTCAATACAAATGATATAAAAAGAATATGGGCAGACGTAATAGCAGAAAACTTCCCAAATTTGAGAAAACAATCAGACATACAGGTAACTGAAGCCTACAGAACCCCAAATAACATCAACCCAACTAAAAAGACTCCAGGACATACAATAGTCAAGATACAAGAAATCCAGCTGAAGAATAATATACTAAAAGTTGCTAGAGAAAGGAAACAGATCACATTTAAAGGAAAACACATCAGAATAACAGAGGATTTCTCTTCACAAACCATGAAGTCAAGAAGAAGATGGAGCACAGTGCTTTAAGTCCTCCATTAAAAAAAATTTCAGTCCAGACTACTGTACCCGGCAAAATTCTCCTTCAAGCATGAGGGAGAAGTGAAATATTTCCATGACAGGGAACAACTAAAGAATTTCATGACATCAACACCAGTGCTACATAATATTCTAACAAACATTTTGGAAAGGGACCAAAATGACACGAATCCAACAAATAAGAACAGAAAGATCCCACCAAATAGAGTAAGCAATTAAACATAGGAAGAAAAATTAGTAAACACTAGAGAACAAGGGTCATGTCAGATGTAAGTCAATACATTTCAATTATAATCAACAATGTAAATGGACTCAATTCTCCAAATAAAAGAAGTATACTTGCAGAGTGGATAAGGAAACAGAGCCCGACAATATGCTGTGTACAAGAAACACACTTAACCCATAAAGAAACTCATAGGCTTCAACTTAAAGGCTGGAAAACAATACTACATGCTCCAGTACCTCAAAAAAAAAAAAAAAAAAAAAAAAAAAAAAAAAAAAAAAAAAAAAAAAAAAAAAAAAAAAGAAAAAAAAAAAACAAAACA
>PVJA010022776.1:22655-33923 GCA_004027025.1 Myocastor coypus | reverse complement strand
TTTCTTTCTTTCTTTTTTCTATGCAACATTAATAGGGAGGTGGGTCATGCCCACACACTGCACTCTATAGAATGATTGTGAGGACAATATGCAATATGTCAACTTTCAAAGAAAAAAAGGGGGAAAAGAAAAAAAAAAAGTAATGTGGATTTAGAAAGGTTAATGTTTAGTTGTTTGATCAATCTTATATAACTATATGTATTAATCTAAACTGATCCAATGATGAAAATATGTAATATAACCATTGTTAAATTTAAACAATAAAAGAATTGAAAAAAAAAAAAAGAAGATAAGGTGACTGAGTATTTTGTATTTGCTCCTGTATGTCCTAGTCCATTCCATTGATCCTCAGGTTTATTTATTTGCCAATACCATGCTGATTTCATCACTGTAGCTTTGTATTATAACTTTAGGCCGGGAATAGTAATGCTTCCTGCCATGTCTTTGTTACCCAGGATTGTCTTTGCAATTCCAGGTCTTTCTTGGCTCCAGATAAATTTTAGGAATGATTTCTCCAGACCTGTGAGCTATGTTGATGGTATTTTGATAGTCATTGCATTAAATCTGTATAAAAATTTAGGAAGTATGGCCATCTTCACAATGTTGGTTCTTCCTATCCAGGAGCAGGGAATATCTTTGCATTTTCTGAAATTCTCCAGGATCTCTTTTTTCAGAGTACTGTAATTGCCGTTGAAAAAGACTTTTACTTCTTTAGTTAGGTTAATTCCCAAGTATTTCATTTTCTTCAGTGCTATAGTAAAAGATATTGTTTCTCTAATTTATCTCAGTGTGTTTGTTGTCTGTGTAGAGGAATGATATTGACTTTTGTATGTTGACTTTGTATCCTGATACACTACTGAATTTGTGTATTAATTCTAGTAGCTTCTGGGTGGAGTGTTTTGGGTCTTCCAAGTAGATTATCATGTCATCTACAAATAATGATAATTTAAGGTCACCTTTACCTATTCTTATTCCTTTTATTTCTCTGTCTTTTCTAATGGCTGTAGCTAATGATTCTAGAACTATACTGAATAAGAGTGGCAATAGGTAACGTCCTTGCCTTGTACCAGATCTGAGAGTAAAATAAATAAATAAATAAATAAATAAATAAATAAATAAATAAATAAATAAATAAGAGAGTAAAGGACTTCAGGTTTTCCCCATTTAGAATTATGTTAGCTGTTGGATTGTCATAGATGACTGATATCAGATTGAGGTAGAGGACCTCTAATCCAATTTTCTGTAGGACTCTGAACATGGATAAGTGTTGGACTTTTTCCGAAGCCTTTTCTGCATCAATTGAGAAGATCATGTAATTTTTGGTTTTGGCTCTATTGATATAGTGTATTACATTTATAGACTTGCGTATATTATACCACCCTTGCATCTCTGGGATGAATTCAACCTGGTCATGGTGTACAATCTTCTTGATGATTTTCTGTATCCTATTGGTGCGGATGTTATTGAGGATTTTTGCATCTATGTTCATGAGATAAATTGGCCTGTAGTTCTCTTTTTTAGTTGCATCTCTCTCTGGCTTTGACATCAATGTAATACTTGCCTCTAGGAATGATTTTGGGAGGATTCCTTCCTTTTCAATTTCATTGAAGAGTTTGAGGAGTATTGGGATTATCTCTTCTATAGATTTTTTGTAGAATTCAGTGTTGAATCCATGAGGACCTGGACTTTTCTTTGTTGGTAGGCTTTTTATTACATTTGGTATTTCATTGACTGTCACTGGGCTGTTGAGAGATCTTATGTCTTCCTGATTCAGTTTTCATCATTTGTACCTTTCTAGGAACCTGTCCTTTTCATCTGTGTTTTCAATTCTGTGAGAATAAAGATTCTGAAAGTAGGTATTAATGATCCTCTGAATCTCTGCTTGTTCTTTAGTAATTTACCCTTTTTCATTCCTTATTACTTGAATTGAAATCTTTTCTTTCCTCTTTTTGATGGGGTTAGCTCAGGGCTTATCAGTTTTATTTAATCTTTCAGTGAACCGCTTTTTTATTATTAATTGTTTGTATTGTTTTATTTGTCTCAATTGAATTTATATCTGTGCTAATCTTGATAACTTCCTGCCATTTTTGGGCTTTTGATTTTGTTTGCTCTTCCTTTTCTAGTCATTTTAGGTACTGCATGAGAGTGTTTATTTGTTTCTGTAATGTTTTCTCAATGTGTGAACTCAGAATTCTGGTAGGTGGTGCTTGAGTTTTCATTAAGTTGTAGATATTGTTTAATTTCTTGTTTAATTTAATCTGTAACTGGTTTCTGAGAAGAGTGTTTTTTAATTTCTACATATTTCTGGATTTCTTGTGGTTTCTTTTCCAATTTCATTGCACTGTGGTCAGATATCTGCATGGAATAATTTCTGTTTTCTTGTATATACTTAATCATGACCTGTGCACTAGTACATAGTCTATTTTGGAAAATGTCCCATGTGCAGCTAAAAAAAATATGTATTCAGAAGTGGTTGGGTGGAACACTAGGTGTGTGTTCACCAATTCTAGTTGTTCCAAGTTCTTCAGTTCTGCTTGCTACTTTTTTATCTGTTTGGCCTACCTTTTTCAGATAAAGGGGTGTTAAGGTCTCCTATTAAGATGGTGGTATTGGATATTAGATTTTTCATGTTCATTAAGATTTGTCTTATGTAACTTGGTGCTCCTATGTTGGGTGCATACATATTTAAGAGTGTCACCTCTTTATCTTGAGTTTTTCCCTTAACAAATTTGTAGTGGCTTTCTTTATTTCATTTGATCAATCTTGGTTTGAAGTGTAGACAGTCTGCAAACAGGATTGCTACCCCTACTTTCTTTTTTCTTTTTGTGATGCTGCAGCATGTAGTATTGTTTTCTGTCCTTTAACTTTTATCCTATGAGTTTCTTTATGAGTTAAGTACGTTTCTTGTATACAGCATATTGTTGAATTTTGTTTCCTTATCCACTCTGCCAGTCTATTTCTTTCAGTTGGAGAATTGAGTCCATTTACATTGATGGTAATAATTGAAATGTATTGACTTATGATTGACAGGTCTTTTACTTACTGCTGGTTAACACTTTTTCTCCTGTGTTTAAATGGTTGCTCTCTTTGGTTGGTTATTTCTGTTCTCATTTGTGCAGTTTGGGTTGTTTTGGTCCCTCTCTAAATTATTTTTTTAATATTCTGTGTAGTGTTGGCTTTGGCATCATGAAGTTCTTCATTTGCTCTTTTTCGTGGAAGTATTTCACTTTTCCCTCGTACTTGAGAAAGAGTTTTGCAGGGTAACTTCATTACCTGGAATAGAATTTGGCCTGGAATTTGTTTTCTGGCCTGGAATTTGTTTTCCATTACCTGGAATGGAATTCTGGCCTGGAATTTGTTTTCATGGAGGACTTGAAACATTTGCTCCATGTTCTTCTTAACTTAATAGTTTGTGAAGAGAAATCTGCCATTATTCTGGTGGGTTTTCCTTTAAATGTGATCTGTTTCTTTTCTCTAGCAGCTTTTATTATATTGTTCTTCTGCTGGATTTCTGCGATCTTGATTATTATATGTCTGGGTGTGTTTTTAGTAGGGGTGATGTTATTTGGGGTTCTGTATGCTTCAGTTACCTAAATGTCAGATTGTTTTCTCATATTCGGGAAGTTTTTTGCTATACTTCTGTTCATGTTCTTTTTATATCCTTTATATTGACTCCTTTCTCAGTGATTCCTATTAATCTCACATTGTTCATTTTCACGTCATCTTGCAGATGTTGAGTTATCTTTTCCTGCATCCTAGCTGTTTTTAAGAGATCCTTTTGTACCTTTTCACTAGCTGCGTCTGTGTCTTCAAGATATGAAAATATATCCTCACTTTCGTTGATACCATTTTGCCAGGTTTTGATTGAAATTTTTTTCTTGTAATCTCTTTGAAACTGTTTTATGTGATCTATTTCTTTCCTATATTGCTCAATCAGGGAATCCATCATTTTTCTATTCTCTTCTAATTTTTTATCTGTGTTTCTTTATTTGTATTTAAGTTTTTCATTATAGTTATCCTTTCTTTCTTTACTTCAGGAATTATTTCTGCTCTGATCTCCTTTCTACCTTCCTGCAGTTCTTCCCTTACTTTAGATGTTATTATATTAGAGATGTCTTTTTTTACTTCAGAAGTTATTTCTGGTCTGACTTCCTCTATATGTTTCTGCAGTTCTTTTTCCACTTCAGATTCTATTAATTCATGCATTTCTGTTTTTACTTCAGATGTTATCTCTGATTTGAGTTCCTTTATACATTTCTGCACTTGTCTATCTACCTCAGATGCTACTAATTCAGAAATTTCGGCTGCCTGATTCCCATTTACTACAATGGTACTGTTTCATGTCTTTGTTCTGGGCAGATTTGGGACCTGATATCACATCTTGCTCTTTCTCTTTGTAATTTTGTATGAACTCTGCACTTTGGTAAAGTTATACTGTTAGCACCTATTGAAATTTGGGTTTTGATCCCCCAGTCTTGATCCCTCCCAGATTTGCCTTTGCTGGGTCTGGCTGCTGTGCTCAGCTTCTTCCTGCTGCTACTGGGTGCAGGCCAGGATGGTCAGTGTTAGGGGGCAGGGGCATGGGCAGGGCTCCACTGGCTGGAGTTGCTGGAGTGCGAGCCAGAGGGGAGGTCCTGCCTAGGCACTGGCTGGGGCCCGTCAGACTGTGCAGGCAGGACCCTGGTTCCAGTGGCTGGTGATCTGAATAGTTCCTACCTGGGGACAGGCTCAGGTGGGTCAGCATGGGTGGGTGGTGGCCTGGTTCTGGTGGCTGGCTCTGGGGAGGGCACACTGGCAGAGAAGTCCTGGGCATATGCCCTGGTCAGTCAGCATGGCTGAGCGGGGTCCAGGTTCGGTGTCTGGAGCAAGGGAAGGATGCCAGTGGAGTTGGAGTTTTCCTGGGCGTAGGCCAGGGTTGTTCAGTGTGGGTGGGCAGGGGCCGGGTTTGGTGGCTGTCCACGCAGGAGTTCAGGCCAGTGGACAGTTCCTACCTGAACACAGGCTGGAGTAAGTAAGCGTTCTCGGTTGGGGGACGGTTTCCAGTTACTGCCACAGGAGCACACGCTGGTGGAGGTGACGAGGCACTGGGTGTAAGCCAGGGTCAGTCAGTTTGGTCGACTTATGATAAAAAAAATTTTAAATTCATTTTATTTCTGCTTTTCCGTTATCATGAAATCTAGGGGTTTTTTGTTTTGTTTTGTTTTTGTTTTTGTTTTGTTTTGTTTTGTTTTTTACTTTATGTATTTGGTACAGGGTCTTATTAAGAAGCTCAGACTCAGAGTGATCCTCCTGTTTCCAGCCTCCCCAGCATTGGGATTACCAGTGTCCTCCACCATGTCAGTACTTAGTTGCTGTCCCAGTGCTCCTGGTGACAGGGCTGGCACAGTCTGTGGTTCCGGGGATGGAATCCCAATGCCTGCACTTGCCTAAGAAGATGCTTAGTCCACTGAGCTATCTCACCAGCCCAGGAAATCTAGTTTTAAGGAGGTGTTTTTTCATGCTTTCTAACGCAAGTGACTACTTCTACTTGATAGTAGCATCACCCTCACAGTTGTTATTATGTTTTTGTTCTCACCATGTGAATAGTCCTAGCTGACAGCTTGCCTATGTGGCTAACTCAGTAGTCCTCTGTTGTTTACCTGAAGCTTGTCTAAAATCATAACTGTATTTGAAATAAGACTACACGTATACAGGAAATCTTAAATCAGCTATACAGTTTGAAATGAGAGGGTAATATATGAACATTGGATCTTTTTCTGACTGCCCTTATCAGTCTTGCTAGTTTTGAGCCTGTGCTATTCCTCTCCCTTCATCTCAGACCAGTGTGAGAGACCATACAACCTTCTTCCTCCAAAAACAGGACAACTCTGCTGCCTGGTACTGACTGGGAAACTCTTTAAAGGGTCTGAGTGCCATGAGCGGAGTTTCTTCCAGTACCAAAATGGTCTTACCCTGTGCAACCATTGATTCCTAAGCTGCTTTCATATATGAAAGTCTAAAGTGGACTCATGAAGCCCTAGCATCAAGTTGAGCATCATTTTATCACTGATGTAGAAGTCAGTCTGAGAAATTAAACAACAAATCTATGTAGTCAGAAGTTCTCTCTTAGGAGAGGATTTAAAATCTGAGCCAACTCTTCCTAAAACAAGTAAAGTTCATCATTAAGTACATGAACTTCTCTGATGGTAAGGTCATCCATCACTATGAAACATTCTTCACATTATTTATTTAAGTCTGCTTGGATAGCTACAAAAATGACACTGACTGAGGAGATTGAAGAAGTGATCTTTGCTGCAGTTCTAAGTCTGAGAAGCCACGATCCAACTATACACAGGTTGATTTTGTCTGAGGACCTTTCCTCTTCACTTGTAAGTGGCTGCCACCTTACTATATGCCCACATCCCTTTTTCAGGATTTCTCTCCACCCTCCCCCCCTTTTTTTACTATAAGGGTTCTAATAACAGGAAAGTTATACTTTCATGATCTCATGCAAACTTCATTTCTCTGAAAGATTCTATCTATAACTACCACAGTGATTAGGGCTTTGAGGTATGAATTTGCGGGGAACATAATTCAGTCTATAGTATTATTGTTAAAATGTGCAGTATTTTCATCAGAAATGCCTACTATTAGTGTCTTGCTAGGAATAGCTTTGCTGTCATGAAAAAGCCTTTCAATGCAGACCTTGAAATTTAGACAGAGCCTCAGAGGAGCAAGATCATTCATTTCACTACATTCTCATTTATACAAATAAATGGAACAATGTAAAAAAGAAACTGTAAAAAGAAATGAACATAGAACTATTCAGGATAATCTTAAAGGCCTTGGAAAGGCTTTCTAAATATGGTTACATGGTAATCAAGTATGATTCAGACAGATGTACAATATGCCATTCGGTCTATAGAAAATATCTTTGGTCATTCCATAAAACAGATAGAATTGCAATATTTGCAAATGCAGTGAACTACAAAGCAGCTAAATTAAATTTGCTAATATCTAAATCACATTATAAAATATTTTGTATATCATGCAGCACATATAATTTCATTCTAAATATTCTTGATTTTTAATCATAGTAACCAGGTGGTGGTGCCAACCAGGACATGCCAGGAAAGAGGGCACTGGGTGCTGCTATGTCTGTGAGCACTGTAGGTTCCGGATTAGGCTGAGGTTGCTGAGGGGTCCAGGAGGAGAGGCTTCTGACACCACGGTGAGCAATCCTCAGCCGAATGGGAGCACAATGTCAGCTGCAGGCCTAGGGTACAATGACTTACATACTACAACCATCACTTACCAGTTGCCTAACCCTAGTCATAATTTAGCAGCAGTAGTTGAAAGTCTACTTTGAATGTGCATACTTTTGCCCAAGACAGTTGAAATATAAGTATTAACAATAACTGCATATAAGAGAACCTGTGCTGTGATATCCTATAACTCAGAGGTGTCTCAAATTTTCTGGTCAAGGAGATTATGGGACCTCAGAGGAAAGGGATAAATGAACTATAGTGTGTCTAAGGAGAGTCACCCAGAGAAAAACATTCAGGCTTTCAGAGAAACAAAACTGACCAAGCAATGGCTGTGACTCATCCCAAAGGCTGACACTGACAACAGTTCTACAAAGCACTGTATATGGTTCCAAAGTTAATCCTGAGGGGATTTGACCTTGGAAGATACAAAAGATGAATGTTTTGTTATACAGGTCTTGCTTTGACTTGCCCTTGATCACCCAGCAAAAAAGCTTAATTGTGAAGCATGAAACGCAGAGCTAGATTGATGAGATGAGCTGTAGGAGGCTTGGACCAATAGCCTCCAACATTGCAAGTTTCACTGGTAGCCCACTGCAATTATGGGACATTGGACTGTGTATGCATCTCTTCCTCTTAATTCAAAGAGAAGATTTTTTTTTCTTTCCTTAGCAACATCAATAGGAAGGAGGGTCATGCCTACACACTGTGTTCTGTATAACTATTTTGGGGACGATATACATTGTGTCAACTGTTTAAAAAAAGAGGAAAAAATTAATATTTATTGAAAGTGTTAATGTTTAATTGTTTGATCAATCTTATACACCGATATCTATTAATCTAAACTGATCCGATGATGAAAATATGTAGTATAACCATTGTTAAATTAAAAAAAAAAATTAAAGCCAGATTAGTATGCTGAGCTGTAAAAGGCTCAAGTCAACAGCTTCCAACATTGCCAGTTCTTCCGATCATCCACTACTAATGTGAAATTTTGAACTATGCATACAACTACTTTCTCTTAGTTCAATGAGAAATATTTGTACCAATAGTGTTTAGCAAAGTTATCATGTCTGCATCTTGTACTCTGAACAACTACTATGAACACAACAATATGCATTGTATAAATTATTATGGCTGTCCTACTAATGTGATTTGGAACAGTCTCATTGTTATTTCTTACTAAAACTAATAAAAGATGAAAAAAATTAGAATAAAAAATAAAAATAAAAAAATAAATAAAACAATTGTATTGTATTGTATTGTTTGTTTGTTTGTTTATTATATATTTAGTATAGGGTGTCACTAAGCAGCTGAGACTCCTAGTGATCCTCTTGTTTTCAGCCTCCCCTGCACTGGGGTTGTAGCGTGTACCACCATGCCCCATCTCTGTGGCTGGCTCAGCACAGCTGGGGGTGGGCCAGCACCGCATGTGGTGCTGGGGATGAAGTCTGTTCCTTACTCTTGCCTAAGCAGGTGCTCAGTCTATCTGGTGCTATCTTGCCAGCTCTTTTTAATAATATATTTTAGTACTTTATAACTAAAAAAATGAAGAGCAGGATTGATTCCCCTGTTAAATTATACATTTCAAGAATAGGTTACTTACTACAGCAGATATGACATTTGCCTAGTAGTATTCTTTGCTGCATAGCAGCACCAAAATAAGAAAAAGTTCATAAAAATGAGAAGTTAATTTCCTAAACAAAAGAAAACTATTTATTTCATAATTTGAAGTGCAAACTGTTATTTTATAAAGAGTTAAGAATAAACCACTGATTACCTTCCTCTGTGGCACCATAATCTCCTTGATTAGAAAATTAGGGACACCACTGGGTTATAGGACAGCACAGCACAGGCTCTCTTATGTCCTGAGTCCCCACTGACCTTGAAGGGCTAGGGCCAAAATACTGGCTTATCATTTTAGCCCATCTATCTCTCCAGTTTTTGGTCTGGAAGCTTTAGTTGTTAAACACCCAGAAGAGAAGCTTAATAATTATACTGTTATCTTGTAACAGGGTCAGTTAAGCTTAACAGCACTATGTGTCCGAATATCAAACACCTTAGACATAAGATGGAGCTGCTATTCTCCAACAACCATAGATACTCTAAACTTTAAATCCCTATAGAATGTTGGGAAACAATAACACGTTTTTACACAGAAATTTAGAAATCAAACCATATGAAAAAGTTCTTTAAAGACTTCTCCAAATGCAGCTTCTCTAACTGCAATGGAACATCCATCTCTGCCAAAACGGAACAAAAAAGGAGGATATGTTGGGAGCCACAGAAGCGAGGAAATTCATCAAACGTGTATAGGTGGGAGCAGGCCTCAGTGCCTATAGCAAGCAGGCTGCCACGGTCCTGGGATAAACATCCTGTCTGGTTAAGGTCAGCTTAGGCAACATTGTGTCATGTGTTACTAACTTTGCAAAAGTGTAAATAAAGGAACATTTTGCTGTGGAAAAAAGTGAAAAAGTCTGAGTCATATTTTTTTCTTCCATTTGTGCATTGGCACAGTGTTTCACTATGCAGCTCAGACTCACAGTAATCCTCCTGCTTTCAGCTTCCCCAGTGCTGGGATTACAGGTGTGTGCCACCATGTCTGGACTCGATCACTGTCACTTAGTCCACTGAGCTATCTTGCCAGCCCCGTGAGTCATGTTCTATATCACCTATTCTTCCCTAAATCGCAGATGGTTTCACTGATTCTAGAAAACTAACAAGCAGGGAAGAATCTCCATCACATACTAATCATGGGATAAGGCAAGCTTCGTTTTTCCTACCCTTTCTTATTTTTCATTTTTACACTGCGACAATTTTTTCTATGTTAGCCTGAGATTTTCTAAATACTGACATATTACTTTATTTTGAACACCACGGACAAAATGATCATACAGAACTGTACATCCAATCTGCATCTTTTCTTTAAGCTATCCAATGGTGATCATTTTCCCTTGGTTTGTTTCTTTGTTTACTTATTTATTTTTAGGTATTTAGTACAGGTCTACAGGGTCTCACTACGCGGGTCGGACTCATGGTGATCCTCCCGTTTTCAGCCTACTAAACACTGCGATTACAGGTGTGCGTGCCCATGCCCACTCCCAATCACCATCTCAAGAAGCCCCAGGGGTGGGGCCAGCGCTGCACGCCAGGGATCGGACCTTAGCTGCTGCACCCTGCCTAACCAAGCACTTTAGTCCGTGGAGCTATCTGGCCAGCCCCTTCTCTTGGTTTAAACTGGAAAATAAATTCAAGGTCATAAGAGAAATTTCTAGAGAACTATAGACTACAAAGCAATCTCTATTCAGTAATTCTGATTTTGGATATTAACCTACCCTGTAATTATTTAGCCAAAAGTAAGATGCTTTTTCATTCTACCCACTTTGTCTATAGATGAATGCTGCCTCATTTGGGGAGGAAAAGCTGTTCTTTTCAGTTTGCGCCCCACCTTACTTCCTCTTTCACTACATATTTTTTATTCCATCACAGTCAAAACAGGGTCAAAATAAAAATAAGTAAGACTCTTTAATTTTTCACATTGCAGATTTATATACTGCTTCTTTGAAGGGGAACTTTATGGACTCTAGAAAATCCCCATGCTGAAGCTTTTCATTTGCTGTCTCATGTCGGAAGCAAAGGCTAATTTACCAATCTACGTTGCTTGCTATAATGGCTATGCCTTTGTTCCTTTTTCTCTACCATACAGTAAGTAAACACATTGATTTTATGTTAAACAAAACTTGGTCTTAAAGCTTGAATTTATGGCTTTCTATCTAAAATTTCCATGCAGGGTAATTTACTAAGCTGATTCAGGTGTTCTCTCTCTCTCTCTGTCTCTCTCTCTGTCTCTCTCTCTCTCTGTCTCTCTCTGTGTCTCTCTCTCCTCTCTCCTCTCTCTCTCTGTCTCTCCTCTTTCTCTTTCCTTTCTCTCCTCTCATCTCTCTCTGTCCTCTGTCCTCTTTCTTCTCTCTCTCCCTCGCTCCTCTCTTTCTGTCTCTCTCTCCTCTCTCTCCCTCCCTCATCC
>PVJA010022776.1:0-22555 GCA_004027025.1 Myocastor coypus | reverse complement strand
GGAGAAAAACCCACTAGTCCTCAAGTTAAAAGTCTGAGTAAGAGCTAAATGTATCCATGAAGATTTCATTAACTTCTATAAACAATCCAAAGACCTACTGCTATGATATAGCAGGCAATCTAGATCAATTGCATTTTTCTCTCATTCAAAACAATTTCTAGTTTCCTCAAATCCCAGTTGAACCTTATTCATCTACTTGCCAAAAGTTTGTTTTGTAGTGTTTTGTGGGTGAACTTTGTCGTATGTGGTGTGTTTACAATACATAATAAAGTATTTTGGGAACATGGTGCTTGCATATGATGAATCTTGATCATTTCTCACCCCTTTAACATTCAACTTTTAACCTCCTTCCCTTTTCTCAGATATCCAAAAAGTTTTATAAGAAAAAAATTTTCAACCAAACTCTTGCTAAAATATTTAAAAACTTTGTTTTCTAGTTTGATTAATATGCATATAAATTGAAAAAAAATATCAGACTACACATATCCCAGGGTTTCAGTGGGAAATATGTCATGCTGTAAGCTCTTTCCGCAGGTGTGTGCAGCCATCAAAAAGAAAGTTGTTGGGTCTTCACTGAACATCCCTCAGACTCCTACCTCCCTTGCTGACGCTGAAGTCTAAGTGTCATCAGCAGGCTCATAGCCACACACGGAGCCTAACAAAAACATTTGCAAGAGTGAATTCAGCATTTGCAACTGAAAACTACCTCGGCACAGCAACTCTAACATGTGACCTCAGAATCATCTGGACTAGATGCTCAAGTCTATCACATTTCACCCCACCCCTCACTGGAGGGGTCTTTTTTTTAGATTTGGCTCCTTTCCTTGGGACTGTATCAAAACAGAGATGATGCCAGTTGAATTCTGTCACACGTTGGCTTGTCCAGCCATTCAGTACAGTGCTGTTTCATAGCAGTGTTTCCATCCCAATCGCCTTCTCTACCCTATATGACTTTTTATACTCCCCTAAGTACCTCCAACTGATATCTTGTAAGATCACCTACTCAGTGACATAGCCTCTGGCATCTCCCAGTTCTCATCTATATCACATCATATCACCAAATTAATCTTCCTAAAAGAGTCTTGTAAACATGACATTAAAATTGTCAGAAAACTTCAGTTACCCATAGAATGTATCTGTGCATTTCTTCCCAGGAATTCAAAGTTCTTCCTACTTCATCTACATCTGACTACTTTAATGGTACCTTTCACTGCTTCTTGTTAATTATATCTTTCTAGTAAAATAGGCTAAGTTCCCATTTCCTGAAATTCACCACATTTTATGTATCTTCCTTTATTCTGTCCTACTTAAATTTCTCTTCTCTTTAACTTTCTCAATCACTTAAGATGTGGTTCAAATCTCACATTAGTAAGTAACAAGCCATGGCCAAAGTGAACCATCCTTCTTTTGTTCTTACGATTGAATTATAGTCTATTTCTGTTAGGGCCGTTTGTGTTATTTTCATGTATTTTAGTAAAAATGTTTGGATAATACATCTTGGCTGTTCTACCATGAGATATGTATGAAAGATATCTAAATCTTTATACAAGAAGGTGGAAAACTCAGGCCTGAGTAAAATTTAACTTATTCTACTTCCTAGAAATATGACAACGTTACCTAGGTTTATCTGCCTCAATTTTTATCCTAAAAAACAACAATATGCTTTCAAATTTCCACAGCTGCTTTAACACATTCATAGTATAGCAGTTCTTAATCTTTACAGAGCTACAATAGCTATATTTAAAAAAAAAACATATTCGATCCTGGTTACTTTAATTTCCCAATGAAAATATTTCTTTTGGACTTCATAGGCCAACAAGCTTTTTTTTTTTTTTTTTCCTTTTCCAATCATATTCATTGCACATCAGATTATCTTGCTGTTCACATTCCTATACAAGAAGCCGGTTCAGCCAGCAGTTCACCTTGGCATGTGTTTACTAAACAGAGCAGTAAGTAGCTTCAAAAGCAAAGTACATCATTCCCCTACAGGAAAGGGATGTTTTCAATCACACATGAGCAGTCTGGATTTTGCTTGGTGAGGGATTTTATGTCCAGAGTAAACTGAAAGGACAAATTATTTCTCATGCCAAATTTTATAGGATGCAACTGACCAATTAGAAAAACAAGAGAGTCAGCAATTGTGTGTGTCCCTTCAGGAGATACCATGTCAGCAAGTTGTCCTTCACTGTAGTTTTAACACACCATTAGGCAGCGTCCGAACTCAGGCGGATGCTGCTGCTGCGGCTTTTCTTTGCTATCACCAGCTCTGTGGACCCTAGGTCAGCAAAAGAGCAGTCACTGGCTCAGTACCCCAGGCAGGGGCACGCATCACTAGGGAAACCACTAAACCAGGAACTGGATTACTTGTTACAATTCTTAACACTATTGCTCAGTTTTATCTCAAGACTGAAATTCAGGGAGAAAGAAGGCACATACAAAAGCAACTACAGCCGAGGACACGTAGTGAGATAAAGGAAAATCCTACATAGCACTCACAAGTCAGAGGAGCTTATAGGTCTGTTCTGTGTCTGATTAGTTACTGAACTATTTCTGCTCACTTATCTTTTGTTACTCAAGCACTTATCTACTAGAGGTCAACGAGATCAAGGTCCTTCTGTATTCTTGTTCATCCTCTCCTGTACCAAAACTAAAGTCTAAGTCCTTGTATCACCTATGGTGCCATTCTCTTCATTCTACAATATGTAATACAACAGCAACATTGAGGGCACAAATTTTAGATAACAGAATTATTATATGGAAATTTATTCTAAGAAAGTTTTAGGTGAGTGTGTGTAGATATGTAAGACAAATAGAAACCTTTCTCATCAATTGTAATCTACGTTCTATATTCAGTTCAATGAAGATTCCAAGAATAAGGGCCCAGTATTCCAAAATTGGCACAAAAGACATACAAATTTTTACCATTGCTAATACCAATCACTATAGACTAGCTATTATGAAAATAAATTAAAAAGTAATATTCAAAATAGGAATGTTAGTACAGAAAATTTTAATGTTCAAAATAAAACTTTAACCAGTACTTACAAGATTTAAAAAACTCAAGTCAATAATTAGGAAAAAAAATGAAATGCTAGTTTTCACCTGCAATTTTGCTAAATAATCCCTTAGCTTTTATTGTTTTTAATAAGAACTAACAATGGAACAGTTTCAAAATACTTTAGTAGTACTTTTCCAGTATTTGATACAATGCATATTGTTGTCCTCCTAGTAGTTATACAGAGCACAGGGTGTAGATGTGATAATTTTTCTAATCATTATTGGTACCAAAAAATTCTTTCTCACTGAACTAAGTGAAAGTATTTGTATACAGAATCCAATGTTCCTTAATCACAGTGGGATATTGGCAATGGGGCCACAGAGGAAAGGGACTGAAGATATACAGTGTGCCTAAGGAGAGTCACCTAGAGAGAAAACATTCTCTCAGATTTTCACAGAGAGCAAACTGGTCAAGCAATGGCTGTGACTCATCCAGATGGCTGACACTGACAACAGTTCTACAAAACACTGTACATGGTTTCAAAGTAAATCCTGGAGGGATTTGATTGACCTTGGGAAATACAAAAGTTCCATGTTTTGTTATACAAGTCTTGCTTTAACTTGCCCTTAACCACTCAGCAGAAAAGTTTAATCACGAGGCATAAAACGTAAAGCTAGATTAGTATATGAGCTGTAAAAGGCTTAAATAATCCTTTAGGATAATTTCCACTACTTGTGATGACAGAGCCCAGAAGAATTAGTATATTTCTAGTTAAACTTAAATAGTTTTCCTTATGTTATTTTTAATTATTTTTACTCAATTTTAAAAACATGAGAAATGATAGATTTTTTTGAATTATAGAAAACAATTTGTGGGGGCTGGGGAGATAGCTCAGTAGAATAAGTGCTTGCCTAGAAAGCACAAGTACCTGAGTTCAATCCCTGGTTCTGAAAAAGAAAGAAAGAAAGAAAAGAAAACAATTTGTACAAAATCTTTTTAAATTTTACCATGTTACTTCTATTTAAGTATAGTTTATTTAAAAACCAGATTGTCCTATAAAAATCACAAGAGAAATGAGTTTCTTTGGGAAGAAATTTATATGTATCAAAAAGCAAGTCAATATATATTTTAATTTAATTTAATTTTGAAGAGTAAAAACAAATACAAAAAAGACAGAAACAATGTAACATATGTTAGAGATTTTTAAAACAAGAACAGCTAATTAGCAATGATAGTTATAATATCTATTTACAAGAGTATAATACTTTACATAAAAAATAATACTCTAGGTGACATGTCATCTATTGCATGCTTACAGCTGTATGATGTATTTTGGTCATAAGCGCTAATTGCAATTAAAAAATGAGAGCAAAATGTGGCCAACCAAGGATAAGCAATAAAGCCATGCACGAAGTGTACAAAACTTCTAAAACAATAATATCTACTAAGAAAGCTCCTTCTATTACTACTGACACCTCCCTAAATGCCACCAACAAAAACAGTCCTTTTCAAAACTCCTGTTTTTAAAAAATAAATGTTACGTTATTTAAGATTCAATAATACAGATATAATTTTTTGAACCAGAATGTTAGAGGGCTGTCCTGGTAGGTCTGCAGGCTAAAGTGCATACCAGGATTCAATTCCAGGCCTGCCATGCCGGCCGTGGCCGCATGGTGGCGTGTGCCTGTAATCCCAGCTCCTGAAAACAGGAGAATCATTATAAAGTCTGATTTATGTAGTGAGACTCTGTAGACCCTGTATTCCCTGTCCTAAATTCAGAGAGAGAGAGACAGACAGATAGACAGACAGACAGACAGACAGACAGACAGACAGACAGACAGACACAGAGAGAGACAGAGACAGAGACAAAGAGGTAGAGAGAGGCAGAGAAAGGAAGAAAAAAAGAAAGGAAAGGAAAGTAAAGGAAAGGAAATAGAATGTTAGGAATGTTTTTCTTTTAATGAACATTTTTCCTACATCAAATTACTTTTAAAAAGCTCCAAGTACATAGGTAGTCTTCAACCCTAATGAAACCAGTCATGAGCTTTATCAGAAAGAATTTAATGACTTTATATGACTGAGCTCATACAGGTGTGGCTTGAGTCTTCAACATCTGCACTACCTTTGACTGTCTTCAAGAGCTAGATTTAAAATAGAAATGATAGCAGTGATTGTGAAAAGAAAGAAGCACAATCACATTTACTTCAGTTCTGTTGATTTTGTGTCTATTGCACGCTTTATCTTTTATTGTAATGTAAGGTATTTGAAAGGTAATTTAAATGATTTAAAGAAACATTTATATTGAGTTTTTTTAGAATCACTTGTACAAATAAAGTTTTATGAATCTCTATTAAACATTTCGTTATGTTTAAAACTTTCAGGAAAAAAATGGGTCAACTTGTAATACATATACATACCAATAGCCAACTAAGAATATATTCATTATGTAATATCCCAGTGAAATATTTAGTGAAAAAATAATACTTTTCCTAAATACTTCATATATGTATGTTTACATGAGGCTTGCTGCCTCCCAGCTCCTCCCACATCATTTGACTGTAGCACCCTCATGCTCTCCTGTCACCATGGATGACAAGGAAGCAACCTTTGACTATGTGGTGGAAGAACATGTGATTAGTGAGGGGTACAAGATATGGAAAAAACATGGCGTTTCTTTATGATACGGTGATGGCACATGCTGTGGGATGGCCCAGGGGCTTCCAGATGTGAAATAACAATTTCAAAATTGAAATCAGTAGCAAATTTTCTTTGATAAGTCATAAAGTCCCAGAAATAGTGTATTTTCTTTGATAAATCAATAAAGCCCTAATGAACTTGGTCATTCTACCAATTGAACATGACTATTGGAATATAATTAATTTTGAAATAAAATTTTGGGGAAAAGCTCAAAAGTAGTAACATGTGACAGAAGGTTTCCTAGTAACTAATAGTTGAGTTTAAAGAGACAAGATGCTTATCTTAGGACTGAGGTAGTTTTGCTTGCTTTAGGCACTGAGGTCTAGTCTCACCTGCACACATTTGACTGACTTCCTAGCTTCCATGGCTCCCAACATATTCATCTTTTTGTTTTGTTTTGTTTTGTCAGAGATGTGTGTTCCACTGCAGTTCGAGAAGCTATATTTAGAGAAGTCTTTAAAGGACCTTCTCATACTTGATGCCAGTCCAAAGATTATAGTTACTTGCATTCAGCAAAATAATCCAATATAGAGCAATAGTCCATAATAGTAGTGAGTTACCAGCACATGTTACTAACTTTGAAAAAGTATACATAAAATGGTATTTTGTTGTGAAATATACATTTATATTTATATATGTATATAATATATATACAAAGACAAAGTAATTAGGGTAGATATACAACTACTTTCTCTTAGTTCATTAAAGAGAAAGATTTGTACTCGCCGGGCGTGGTGGCTCATGCCTGTAATCCCAGCACTTGGGAGGCTGAGGCAGGAGGATTGGTGCGAGTTCGAGACCAGCCTGGGCTACAAAAGTGAGCGCAGGACCAGCCTCAACTGCATTGCGAGACCGGTACTAATATTGTTTACACAAGATATCAGGTCTACATCTTGTCCTCTGAGCAACTACTATGAATACAATGTAGTAATTATTGTAACTGTGCTACGAACCTATTTTGAAACTGTTTCCTATTTTATCTTTCTCATTAAAATGAATAAAAATAATAAATAATAATTTAAAATAGATAAAAATAAAAAAATTAAAAGTTCAAAAGTAGAAACTACAATGCTATAACTCATAATAATCATTCATATTCTAGTAAATAGGTAATTAATATTTTTCCTCCCAAAAGCTAAGCAAAATATACAGAATTAACTGTATATTGCTTATATATATTCTTTGCAATATTATGTCTAACCTTTGGAATAATTAGGTATATATTAATTATTAGGAATATTTTCATTTTGATTTTATTTTCTGAAAGCAGTTAGCACCTCTTTCATTTCCTGATTATTTTTTAAAAATAATTTTTCCACAAGAAATGGTAGTAAAAGAAATTCAGTTAGGGTGACAGATATATCACTGTCAAGCAAGTCATGGCACCTGAGAATAGATGAGAAATTACTTGATTATCTATGTTAGCTATGTCAGATTTTGTCGTTACAAATGTAGCAAGGACATTTATTTCATTGTGCTCCTGTTAATAAAAGATAAGTTGTACAATGTACAGGGCCACTTCAGAGCTCTCAAAGCATATGGAGTCATCTCAAAACACTGGTCTCTGTCAGTTTCTGTGAGGAATCACCAGAGCCTAGGCGGCTTCAATAGCAGAAGTTTATTTCTCAGCTCTGGAGGCCAAAGTTAAGTTATCAGCAGGGTAGGATATTTTTTCTTCTGAGCCTCTTTCTTTTGGCTTGTAGCTGGCCATCACTTCACTGTGTGTATATTCATGTATGACTATGCATGTGTGTATGTGTGTGTGTGTGTGTGTGTGTGTGTGTGTGTGTTTGTGAGTGTGCCTGTGTGTTGGTAGCAAAAGACAGTAAGCTTCCCTATGTATTCTTTTATAAGAACACTAATTCTACCAATTATAAGCACAGTTGCATTATGATTTCATCTAACTTTAATTACCTTTCAAAGACACCATCACCAAATACCACTGTATCGGAGGTAGCACCAGAGTTGGCAGGGGGCAGTAAGAGGCCTTTATTCCATACATGAAACAATTCAGGAGAAGCAATTACCTTGGTTCTGTAGTCAAAGTGTATTTATTTTCAGCTTCAATGATATGGATTAGTATCTATTCTGTGGTTTTGCAAACAGTTCCCTATTAAAAAGATTAGGCAGATCTCCTTCTTGATCTAATAATTTTCTGTAATCACCATGCCTGTACCATATTGGCTTTTTTTCACTCTGTTGTCTATGGGTATTGATTATACATAGCATAGTATGCTTGGTCATTATGTTGAAGGTGAAAGAAATTACGTTCAAAATCGACACCACCCCTTATATATTCTCTTACATGTGGTCAAGTATGTTTGAGAATTTCTTTTTCCCAGGTAATGCCTAAGGTTTTTGACAGAGAGAATTAAATCACTAATACTGTCCTCATTCTGGGTTAAATAACAATTCAAGCTGGTGAGGAAAGCTCCATTAGTCATGAAAAGCCTGCTACAGCATCCTGTATCAATAAGTATATGATTCACATATGTAACACTAGACATATTTAGAGCATCCATCACAACATGAAAAGTAGTTATGGAAATCAGTTTTTTTTTTTAAAAATTGTGTGACAAGACTTTTGTGTTAGTTATCTTGATAGTTTGAAACTTTCTGAAACCAAACACAGCCTATCATGGGAAGAACGCAAAAGCCTTTGCGTTAAATGAAATTAAACCTCAACACTGCTGGGAAGTAGATGCAGCTTAAATTTTTTAGATTACATAAGAGTCAAATGGAGGCTGAAAAACGATAAATGAATTGCTCAAGGCTACTCATTAAAAGCATCACTGCCCTTTCTGAAGTATTTTATCAGATGAAAGCCAGTCTAATGCCCTGATTTTATTATATCCATTGTGCTTAGCTTGTTAGTAGGCACTTTCTTTTATCTCAAAAAATTATTGATTTATTAGGCTTTTGTTTGCCCTCTGGAGAGCTGGAGAGTGACACAGAGGCACGAAGTCTTCCCTAAAAATGTTTGTGACGTCTGGAAACCCCAGATTATGTCTGACTTCCCTAACACACAAATATAATTTCCAAATTATGATTATAGAAAAACAATATTTTATTAATTATTAAATTAACCAGAACAAGTAAGTATTCACATTTAACAAACACATTGCTTTATTTTCTTCCCTAGATTTTGTAGAGTGGCTTTCTGTTTTCTCATAAACCAAGAAGACTTTTCAATAGTTTAGTAAATGAAGCAGGAATTGGGCTAGGTGAAGTTTCCATGTCCTGATTAAGATGATATGTAAATATGGTGGTAGACAGCTTTTGTTAATGTAAGTCCAAGAGGGTATCTGCTGTGGCTAAGAAGAGATAGAGTAAGGATTTTTGTACATGTGGCTTACTATAAATCATGCCACACAGAAGTAACACTAGGACAAATGTCTTGCCACATGTGAAGAAACCACTTCCCATTAAGCTTTGAAAAAATTTCCATAGGCTTTAGTGATCGTAAAAATAGCTGTCAAAATTCATTAGAATTATTTCTGTACAGTTCTGAAAGGATTTCAAATAGGATGTATGTATCCAATAATTCAAATTTTTTATAATTTTGCTTTGTAGCACCTAAACATACATATTTTTCAGTTTCCTCAATCCAAATTTAATAAGTGCCTTGTTAGAAGAAATCATGTCTGCTGAACAGATTCCAATCAGAAATTTAACCATGACTTAGAAGAATTAATATAATTTGGCAACGTGTGAAATTCCTGAACCCCTCCTCACAGTGATTCACTGTTCATAAGGGACATATTAGCCACAGGCTCATATGTAATTCATTTCCAGTTTCTTCAGTATCAGGTAACTCCATATGCTACTCCACTTTGCCCTACATAACATTTTGGAACAAAATCTTTATGCCAAAAATCACATCTAGGCAATTATTTCATTATAACAAATCAGACTTAACTCCATCATACTGTAGTTCATCTGTGTTGAGATATTGTTTTATTTTCATAACTCACCTATCCAATATTATTTAATTATTTAAAAGTAGTATTACCAAAAATGCATAATTTTTCCTTATTTGATAGATTATGTCTGGCTTCCCTAATACAAATATATATTTTCCAAAGTGATGTATGTATGTCTATAGAAAATAAAACTTCATTATATTAACCAAAGCAAGTTGGTATTCAGTGTTTATTTTTGCTTTGTTATTGTTTTCTTCCCTAGAGTTTGAAGAGTGATTTTCTCTTCTCACAAACCAAGCAGACTCTTCATTACTTTAGTAAATGAAGCGGGCACTGGGCTTGGTGATATTTTAATCAAACTGATATCTTAGTCAAATTTATTCAATACAGGCATTGAGTGGTTGAAATGACACCTACGAGACAACACTCAAGAGACTGTGTACTCAGCTGCGCTGCCTGAGAGGCAGCTAGGGTAAGCTGCTAAATGGAAGAAGCAAACTGTATGCTTTTTCTGTTGTTCTTACTTTTTACACAATGTGTCAACCATTACACTTTCAATCTCAGTTCATTTCCCTTAGACACTTATCTATTCTAGATATTAATCTTCTAAAGTGTCATTGCTAAAGATTTTCTCACACGTTGTCTGTCTCTACCGTTTTAGTTGTTTCTGTTCCCTATTGCTGTGCAGCAGAACATGAGTCCTCCAGGCGTCTGAGGGAGCACACACAGGTACCCAGGGCTGCTCACTCCTGTCCACCCCCAAGTCCACATTTTCCTCCCTCCCTCTATCTCTACATGCCTGCCACCATTTTCACTTCTTTTTAAATTTATGTATGTGACACACATTAGGGGTAATGGGGACATGTACACATCATAAATTCTTTGAAGTCCCTTTGTTACCCTGCCTCACAAGTGGTTGGTCCTTTCTCCATCTGTAGCAGATCTACGTTTGTGTTTTCTTTTTATAATCTGTATTTTCTTCTGTGGCTTACGTGTGCTTTGTGCTTCACATATGAAAGAAACCTTATGTCTCAGTTACTTTGCTTATTGCTGGGACAAATACCCAACACTCAAGATGAAGAAGGAGAAGGGTTATTTATCTCACAGTTACTGGAGGTTTCACTCCATACTCAGATGGCTCCAAGGCAGACTGGCACATGACAGAGAGCAACCCTTCATGGTGGCAGCAAAGAGCCAGAGCAAAAGTAAAAGGAATACTAGTAGTCTAAGCAGGTAGCTAGTTTCTCCCATTTCCTTACATTTTAATGCAAATTACCTGCTTCAAGGAAGGTGTAACACACCAATAATCACGGTAGATCATGAATTAATCACAAACTCTAGAAGTTTGTCTCATGACTGCGTGAAACCTTGGGCGGGGGGAGGACAAGACATAAACCATAACACTGTACAATATTTAAGTTTGTGCTTCTGTTTTATTGCCCCTATCATTATTATCAAGATGCATCCATTTTCCTACAAACGTCTCAAATTTATCGTTCTTTATAGCCAAGTGGTAGTCTATTAGGCAAAGACTGTATTTCCTTTATCCATTTGTCTGTCAATGATCACATAAACTGCTTCTAAGATTTAAATACAATGTGAAAGAACAACTTTTCTATTACTATTTGCTATAGAGGCTATTTTTGCTAAAGCAAAAGCTTTTGGCCAGGGGTGAGGAGATAGTTTAGCAGCATAAACACCTACCTGGTAAACACAAGATCCTGTGTTTGGGCCCCAATACCAAAATGCCCTTTTAGTCCCTCCATTAAAGATCAGGTAACTGAGTGGATTTGTTTCTTCATTCTCTGGTCAATTCTGTTGATCCACATGCCCATTTATGTACTAATACTATTTACTACAGGTTTGTGCTGTGACTTGTGATGTCTCCAGCTGGTTGTGTTGCTAAAAACTGCTTTTGTTATTTTGGGTTCCTTCTGGCTCCATATGAATTTTAGGATTGTTTTCTCTCATTGTGTGAAGCATAATGTAGGTACTTTGTGATTGTATTAAATCTTTATATCAACTTTGGAAGTATGACCATTTTTACAATATTGGTTCTGCCTTTCTACGAACTGAGTATGTGTTTTGATTGTCTCCCTTGCCAGCATACTATAATTTGCTTAAAGAAATCTTCTACTTCCTTGGTTGGATCAATTCCTAAGTGCTTAGTTTTTCTTAATGCTATTATAAATGGTATTGTTTTCCTGAATTCTTTCTTAGTAAGTTCATTGTTGCTGTATAGGAATATTATGAAACTTGTGTGTTGATTTTTGTATCCTGCTACAGTGCTTAATTTACTTGTTCATTCTAGAACCATTTTGGTGGAATTTTCTGGGTCTTTGATGTAGAGGATCACGCCATCTACAAATGATAATTTGTCTTCTCTCTTTTTTCTACATAACTCTTTTATTTCTTTTTGTTCCATGATTGCTCTGATTAATTTTTCAAATATTGTGCTGAACAAGGACATGTGTAATGAACATACTTTACCTGTTCCTAATATTACAAGAAAATCTTTTGTTTTATTTCAAATTCAATATCATGTCATCTATTTATTATACATAAATGGCTTTTATCATATTCACATAAGGTTTTTCAATACTTATTTTATTCAGTGGTTTTTATAATAAATAGATGGTGGACACTGTCAAAACCTTTTTGTGAATCCATTGATCTGGTAATGTGGGCTTTCCTCTTGCTTCTGTTTATGAGGTGTATTGCATTTATTGATTTACATATGTTGAACCTTCTTCATATCACTAGGATGTAACCCAATTGGTCATGCCGTTCGACCATTTTAATGATTTGTTGCTTTCTATTTGATAGTATTTATTGAATATTTTTCTAGTTAAGGTCATGAAAGACATTGGCTTTTAGTTTTCTTTTCTCATGGGAACTTTATCTTACCCTAAAATCAGAGTAATGCTAGCTTCCTGAAATGAATTTAAAACATTCCTTCCTTCCCTTTCTATTTTATTAAAATGTTTGAAGAGGATTGAATTTATAACCAGTAAAATTCTTGTGGAATTTAGCAGTGGGTCCATCAGGTCCTGGTGTCTTCTCAGTTGGTAGGTTTTACTGTTATTGTAACTGCCTGAATTTTATTGTTTATTATTGGATTGTTCAGAATCTTTTTTTAAAAAAATGTATTTGGTTGCTGCAGGGTCTCATTATGCAGCTCAGGCTCATGATGATTGTCCTGCTATCAACCACCCCATTGCTGGGATTATAGGCATGTGTTCAGCAGGCCCTGGGGTGTGGCTGCTATGCTGGGGATTGAACCATGGTGCCTATGCCTGCCTAAGCTTGCCTAAGCAGGTGCTTTAGTCCACTGAGCTATCTTTCCAGCCCTTGTTCAAAATCTTTATATCTTCTTTGTTCAGTTTGATGATTTGTCTATTCCTAATCTTTCCATTTCTTCAAGATTTCCCAAATAGTTGGCACGTAATTTTTCATAATCTTTTGGGTTCTGTGGTCCTTATTATATTTTTTTTCCGTTTTCTAATAACATTAGTGTGAATCTTTCCTTTCTTTGGGTAGACTTAGCTGACAGTTTATCTATTTCACTTGTTTTTTTGTTGTTGTTGTTTGTTTTGTTTTGTTTTTTCCAAAGAAACAGCCATTCAGTTTGTCAGTTCTCTGTATTTATCACTTTGGTCTCAGTTTTATTAACTTCCCCTCTGATTTTTATAGTTCCCTGATCTAAACTGTTTAGATTTGCATTGTTCCCATGTTACCACTACTTTAATTGTTCATCACTTTTGAACTCGCCGTGTTTCTGTGCCTCTGCCTTGACCTGTTTGTCGAATGTTGCCTCTTAGCATTTTCTTTCCTCTCCCTCCATACCCACGGGATCTGTTTCAGAAGAGTTGGGAGATTGTGAGGCCTTCTCATCCCAGAAAGATAGGTAGGTAGGCAGACAGACAGACGGATAGATAGATAGATAGATAGATAGATAGATAGATAGATAGTCCAACTTATTTTCTGTTCTTTCTCAAGATAGTATTCATTCCTTTGCCAGTTTAATTCAAACGATTTGTTCCTTGACAATAACTGAAGGCTTAGGAAGAGCAAGGCAGGTACATTGATCAAGAAGAAATAGTGTCTCCAGAAAGCAAAGGAAATGTTAGGTGTGAGAACTTTATTGATATTAACTGGGAAGTCACAGAATTCTCTCAGACAAAAATTTTAATGCTCTCAGTTTCTTTACCTTGTCTGGCTCAGAACTGATCTTCTCACCTTCCATCATCCACCATTATCCACTTTAATTCTGCTTTTATTTCCAGCTGCTGGGTTATCTTCATGCCTTCATGATTTCTGCAGCCAAAGGAAATTATAGAACAAAGTAGTTGAGCCTGTCATGCCATTCTCTGTAAGTGAGACTAGGTCCAAAGTATGACAACAAAAAAGAAAGATGACACATCATGGATTGTTCCCACCTCCCTCCTGTGCTCCTGATGGACAACTCAGCCCACTTGGTGACTCATTGCATTATTTGCCTAAATCCACTTCAGAAACTCTTTGCCTGTTTGTCTGCCTTCAAGTGTTTATCTTTTTAACAGTTTCACAGTTTGAGGTCATATACATAGCTCTTAGACTACATTTGAGTTCTTTACAGTGTAAGAGATAAGGATATAGTCCCACTCATGTACAAGTGGATATAAAGTTTTCCCAACACCACCTGTTAAAAGGGTTCTTTTCTCTGACATCTATTTTTAGGTCCTTTGTCCAGATCCAGATGACTGTGGATGTGTAGATTTCTTTTTGTGTGATCTTTCCATACCCTAGGATGCCTCTCGATTTCAGTGTCATCATCATGATGTTTTGTTTTATTTTGTTTATATTTTAGGTAAGAGTCCACAGGATGTTTGGGGTCTCACTATTAGATTGGACTCATAGTGATCCACATGTTTACAGCTTCCCAAGAGCCTGGACTACAGGCGCATACCACCATGCCCAGTCTATCATAATTTTTGTTACAGTGGTGGAGTCCATACTAAAATCAGGTGTTGTAATATGAATAATTGATTGGAAGATAATATTGTGCAATACAACAAATTCTGTGAAATTCAGGTTACTTTGTTAAATGACATTATATATCATTTATAATTTTTTGTTTTAATTTTAATTTGTACTCTCTTTAAAAAATACTTTTTTAAAAAGAATCAGATATTTTAATGTCTCCAAACTTGCTCTTTTTGCTTAGGATATTATGACTATTCTGGATAATTTGTGATTCCCTATAAACTTTAGAAGTCTTCTCTAGTCCTGTAAAGAATGCCATTGGTCTTTTGATGTAGAGTGTATTGAATATTAAATTTCTCTGGCTTTTTGTAATATATTAGCCATTTAAACACTATTGATTCTGTTACTCCATGAACATGTGAGCTAGTTGCACATTCTAATGTCCGTTCTCAGTTATTTTTTCATTTCTCTAATACTTTCATTGTAGATCACTTTCATTTCCTTGTTAGATTCATCCCTAGGTAACTCACATGCTTTGAAGCTTTATAGAGACAACTTTCCTATTTTTTCCTAATAATCCATTATTAGTATGTAGGAAAATCACTACTTTTTAATGTTGATTTTATATCTTACTACATTGTTAAATTCACTTCTAAGCCCTAAAATTATTTTGGAGATGCCAGGGTCTTCTATATAGAGTCATCTCATGTGCAAACAAAGGTAATTTTAATTCTTCCATTCTGATTACTCTCTTTTAATCTTTCTTCTGCCTAGTTGTTTTAAATTTCAAGTGTTGCCTTGAAAAATATGTTTGAGAGTAGACATTTTTGTCTCAATCTTGATTTTACAAAACAAAAAAGACTGTTCTTAGAGGGTATGTTGTACCTACAAATGTCTATATCCAAAACATGGTGATATGCAAAAACAAATTCATTTTAGGTTCTTACAAAAACAAAAGACAACAATAACAAATGAAATGAAAACATAAATAACAGAGGTAAAATTAATGAGATATATACTAAAGTGAAATACAATAATCAAGAAACAAATAATTGATTTTTGAAAGCAAATACAACACTGATAAATTCTTAGCCAAACTAACTAAAAGAAAGAAAGAGAGCACTAATCAGTAGAACTGGAGTATTTTTTTTCAAAAAAAAAAAAAAAAGAGTCATTATCATGGGCGTATGGGAATGACTGCTTTGGAAAATTTAAATACTAATAAATTAAAGAATGTATGAGTGGTTTGGAGATATAACTCACCAGTGCACGGTCTTCATGGCAAGTGCAAGGTCCTGAGTTCAATTCCTGGCACTCATAGAAAAAGTCAAGAATCTATAAGAACTAAATAAATCTCTGAACACAAATGATACCAAAACTGAACCAAAAGTGCACAAAATACTGAATAGGTCAATAAAAGTCAGTGAGATTTGAAGCAGGAATAACAATGTCTCCCAACAAAGAAAAGCTCAGGATCAGATAGACTCCTTTCAGCTTTATAGGTCTTCAGTGTAACAAACCTTTCCTTCAGGCAAGTACCGTTCAGAGAGTGGAAAACACATTGATGCTTGTTGGGTCAGATTCTCCATCTGTCAAGGAACCTGTTTTATATTGCAGCCACTCTTCTTTTGTCTAAGTTGTCGATCTGTTCTCCATGACTTTTAGCCTCTTCTTGATCCCCAGAATTCTTCTCTTTCTCTACTTTGAATACTTAGCTGTTTCTTTTACACTAAACTACTGAGCTAAATTAAACAGCTTTCCAGAAAATATTTTTGTCAATCTCAATGTTTTTGATACCTTTAAGGAGCATTTAATGTTAAGCATTTGGTATACTTTCTTCAATTCTTTTTCCTTTTTGTCTTTTCTTTTCTTTTTTCTTTTCTTCTTCCAATTTTGCATGCATAACCTGGTAATATGAACAACTAATTTGAAAAAAACACTATCAAATACAACAAACAGTGTAAAAATTCATATTATTTTGTTTAGCGGAATTCTGCTTCATTTGTAATTGTTTTATTTTAATACTATTTGTACTCTCTTTAAAAATTTTAAAAAATAAAAGAGAATGATCAGAGGTTTTGAAGGTTGAGGGTAATATTTAGAAATGTGCAAGCATATGTTTAATGTTTTATAATCTCATATCACAAAGAAAAACTAAGGTGGTTTAGAGACTGCTGTATGCAAGTAATGAATCTTAATGCATTATGTCAATAAGATGTGTTACTGACATAAAATCATATTAATTTATATAATAGGGTTGTGATTTATTTTAGCAGAGGTAGAATGGAATGGTCAGAGGTAAAGGTCATAGAACTACTTTCAGAACAGACACCTCAAGTGAACTCTACACAGTAAGATCTAAACTACTAATGATGAAAGAGTAGAGTATAAAAACATGATATAGGGGCCCGGCGGGATGGCTCAGTGGTCTAAAGCGCCTGCTTGGGGAAGCTTGGGCAGCTTCAGGGACCGCGTTTCGATCCCTGGCACCACATGCTGCGCCAGCCCTGCTCTCGGGGTGGGCTGAGCCCGCCATAAAAATGAGTGAATAAACAAAGGTTCTGAAACAAGAAAATAAATAAATAAATAAATAAATAAATAAATAAATAACATGATATATTATAAGCCAGGGATTGCAAATAACAGAAAGGAAGGAAGGAAGGAAGGAAGGAAGGAAGAAAGAAAGAAAGAAAGAAAGAAAGAAAGAAAGAAAGAAAGAAAGAAAGAAAGAAAGAAAGGAAGGAAGGTTGGGGAAGAAATGAGTCTACAAGATTAAAGTCTATGATGATTAAAAAGGAATTTTTAGCTTGACCAAAATACTTGATTAAAAGCTTTTAGATCACTAAGTGATCTAAGCAAGAGGGAAAAAAATCCCACCCATAATCACTGTGCCACTCAGGAATCCTCAGCCAGAGAAACTCAAGTATGAGGGCATTCCCCTTCATCTTCAAATAGGAAGCCAGTGTTGAAAGCACCAAGGATTTGGCAACCAATTTTTCTAGAGGAACCCATGTTAAATCCACTTTAACAAGGGAAGCATTTTGTATGTAAATGCCTAATTTATGATTGGTTCTTTTATATAACTATAGACTTTGCTTCTATAGTCTAAAGTACAAAATCAATAGTTATCAAAATTTCCAATTTCTGCATTGTGATTGATGCTATCATTATTGCTCATTGTACTACCATAGCTAGGTTGACAGACCCATTGTAATCAGCTGCTCTTCCTTGTGCAACAACATTGGGAATCTCTGTGATAACAACCTCATCATAGCCCTATTCCAAAATATGGAGGACTGAGACAAACAGAAATCAACATCCCACACTTGACTGAAAGCTAGAATCTTGGGGCAGGCATAAATCAAGAATTATCTATACACAAAGGATAACCCACAGCAGACTTTTTCTACAGAAGACTTGATATTAATGATACAGCTACCTACTACCAAAACTCATAAGGATCACAAAAAAAAAAAAAAAAAAATTTCAATAAAAAATGACCAGATAAAGGAGGAAAATGTATTCACAGACTTCAGCCAGAAGACAACAATACAGAAGAAATTAGAAGTCACACACACCTTAAATTTCTGAAATTATAACTGAAGGAAAGCAAGAGGCTATAAAGGAAATCAAATTAAAAAAAAAAAACACTCAGGGAAAAAGAAATGGCAACCATAATGAAAAAAAATTGATCATTACATCTAAAGAAGACATAGATGTAAAAAAGGAACATAAGACAATGATAAAAGCCTTGAATGAACAATATAGGAAAAAAATAAAATTCATGAAACAGGTGGAAAAAGTACACAGAAAATTAAATTTCTGTTGAAAACTGACAAGCCACTTGAACAAAATTGTAGATATTCAGATCTTGAAGACAGGGTTACAACTAAAAATCATTGTTATGGTTTATATCTAGTTGTCTAGCCATAGCGTCATGCAAATCATGGGGCTGCAAAATGTTTTGGCTTGGACAAAAGTTTGTCTGAATTTTTCCCATGTCCAGAGACTTTGCCTGAAACTGAGATTAAACATGGAGGACTGATTAGTCTTTCAAAGGAAACCTCAAAGCAGTCAAATAATGGGGCAGTGGCATAGTTATTGCTGGGGGTTCTTAACCAAATATATGTTAAGGAGGAAGAGTAAAGAGCCTAGAAGCATGATTTAAAATGTTGTGAATTTGGTCAGAAACAAAGTGCCAGGAAAGCTGTGGACTGCAAAGATAGAACTGAGATCTCCATTTCCAGGACGAACAAGAGAATAGAAAATATGTCCTGAGGGCATCACAGGAGGTGGCAGGCAGCCTCAGAACAGCAAGGGTGAGAGACTTCGTTTTGAAGAGAAAGCTGTAGAGCCCCATGTTCCAGAATGGAGGTGGTGGCCAGACCAGATTACAGAATGGCATCAGCATACAGTATTTGTTTCTTGGAATCAGGGTCAGAGTGCTCAGAAATTCAGGCACTTGACCTCTACAGCTAAGAGGGAAAGAAGCTTGTCTACTGCTCCAGCTGACAGCAGACCTAGGCATCATGCACGTGGCATTAGTTTTAGGTGTACGAAAAATGCAGGAGTTCTGAGGTTAAAAAGGCTTCCACCTCAATTTCAGAAGGCCTGAGAGGCCAGGCAGTATGGTCCTGAGAGGGCAGTGTGTAAAGCTGTGAGCCAGAAGCCTACTCCATGAAAGCCCCAGAAGTTTGGAAAAGTCAGAATCGTGGATCATCTAAGGAAAAATGCAAGGAGGGAGCAAAGCCGGCCTAAGAAAGAAGCGATCAAGCTACAACTAACAAAATTGCCATAGAGGTATAGCCACATGAAATTCATGATTTGCCACAGACTGCTTCAGATGTTTCACGTGGAACTATAGGACTTAATGCTTGCCCTGCTGGATTTTGGAATTGTTTTGACCTCAAAGGGTTGTATCTTTCCGTGGATACCATTTGGAATGGTGATTTTTATCTCTTGCCTTTGAACGTTGGATGCATTTAATTTTTCATTTGTATAGGAGCTCACATCCAAGAGTTTGCCTTGGATCTTGGAGGAGAGTTGGCACTTGGACTTTTCAGCAATGCTGAAACTGTTGGGAATTTGCTAACTCAGAGACGGACTAAAATGCCTATTGGACAAAGGGATGTGCATGACACTTTGGGGTTCCAAGGGAAGAATGCTGTTTTGTATCTAGTTTTCCCCCCAAAGCCTCTTGCAAATCATGTGGCTGTCAAGCACGTGGCTCAAGGGGCGGAGACAGAGGCCTAGGGAGGCGCTTGAGGGGTGGGGACAGAGAGGTGTGAACCATTTAACTGACAGTATGTACCTCTCTACAGCCCCCCCACCCACCTGGCAGCCTTCCTTAGAGATATAGAGGGGATTATCCTGGAAAAAGCAGCACCCCAGCCTCTCCTCCAGACCCTATAGAGCAAGGGCAGTGTCTTGAAGCCTCCATTAACTGTGAGCTAAATAAATTTTTCCTTCCCTACACATGAATGTCAGGTATTTGTCCCAGCAATGGGAGAAGAGTAACTAATTCAATCATGAAAAGTAAACTCTCTTAAAAATAACATGAGAGGGTCAGCCTGATAGCTCAGCAAACTAAACAGCCTGTTTAGTTAGAGCACAGTGGCTGGAGTTCTCTCCCTGACATGCTGTATCGGCCCCACCCTCAGGCATGCTGAGATGGTGATTGAGAATGGGTGTGGTGGCACATGTTTATCATCCTATCACTTTTGGAGGCTAAAAACAGATCACTATGAGTTTGATTCACTTAGAGAGACCCTGTAGACCCTGTATCCTCTGTCCTAAATGCATTAAACTAAAATAACATGGAACCAGGAAAGGCCTGGAGTAATATCTTTGAGGTCTAAGCACCTGTCTAGCCAATACAAGGACATGGATTGGATTCCCAAACTGCATGCTGCAACAGCCAACGAAACCGGATATGATGGCACACACCTCTAACCCCAGTTCTGGGGAGGCTGAGATGTGTGCTCACTATGAGTCAAAGCTGTGTAGCAAGATGCCATGTCAAATTAATTAACTAATTAATTAAAAAGTAATGTGAAACCAGCAAATAAAAATTCAATTACCACAAGATAATGCAAAAAAAACCTAATAGGTGTCAACATTAATGCAATAAATATACCGTTTGCGGAAGTAATAGAAAATTTCCCAAGTTTGGGGAAAGAATCTGATATAAAGAAAACTGATGCATGTACAATATCAACTAGAAATAACTAAAATAAATGTATATTCAAACATAATAATCAGCACCGTAGAGATTCAGCAAAAGAATAAAATCATAAAACCTGTTAGACAAAAGAAATATTTCACCTCTAAAGAAAGCCCCACCAGACTTCTCAACACAGCATAACAAATCAAGAAGATGTTGGAGTCAAGTATTTAAAGTCCCAAAATAAAACAACTTCCAACACAGGTCAATGTACCCTGTTAAACTATCTTCCAAAATTAGTGGAAAAATGAGATATTTCCGTGATAAAGAAAAATTGAATTCATGACACCAAACTAACCCTAAGAAAAGCATGTGAAGATACTCTGGACAGAGATAAAAATGATGCAATGTCTAAGAACAACAATAGAAAGAAATGATCAAGTAGGGCAAGTAACAAAAGAGGGAAAAATTAGGGAACCAACAGAGGGACCATAACATAACAAAGATAAGCATTAAAGTAAATGGCCTCATCTTACCAATCAAAAGAAACAGACTGGTAGAGTGAATCAAGAAACAAGATCCAGCGATGTGCTACATGCAATAAAACACATTTATCCAAAGGAAATTTATAGATTGAAAAATCAAAGCATAAATCCACATGACAAGGATCCAGAAAAAAACAACAGTAGTTATTCTGTTTGCAGACAATATGAAATTCAAACCAGGAATAATCAAAAGATTTTATTAAAAGTTCACTACATACTTTCTAGAGGAAAGTTACAAAGAGGAATATATAACAATCATCAATATGTATGCACCAAATACGACAGCACCAAATTATATAAACAAATACTAATAGACATGAATAATCAAATAAGTACAACTGTAACAGGGAAATTTAACACCGAATTTTAAAGCAAAAGATCAACTGGAAAAAGGCCAGCAAAGAAAATAAACTGAGTCAAACTTGTGAAGAAATGGACTCAGTAGACCTTCACAGAATGTACCATCCAACAATATCAGGATACACATTCTTCTCAATGGCATGTGTGATATTCTCTAAAACAGAACATATACTAAACCACAGAACATGCTTAAGTATATGTAAAGAAACTGAAATTATCCCACTAACAGTCATTCACAATAGTTCAATTGAAATGGGAATTACTGACAAAAGAAACTAAAACAAAAGCCATAAAAACATGGAAATTAAACAATAACCTCCTGAACAAACAAGGTGTCACCGATAAAATCAAAGAAGAAATGAAATAATATCTACAATCAAACAAAAATGTAAATACAACTTTCCAGAACATGTGGGATATAATAAAAGCAGTCCTTAAATGAAAATTTATAGCCATGATTTCTCACATCAGGAAAACAGAACAAGCACACATAAACAAGCTAATGTAGCACTTCAGGCCTTTAGTAAAAGAAAAGCAAGTCAAACTCAAAGCCCAAAGAAGAGAGGAAATTATAAAGATTAGAGGAGAAATTAATGCAATGGAGACTAAGAAAACAATATAAAGACTTAGTTAATTGAAAGTTGGTTCTTTGAAAGAATAAGTAAAATTGATAAAACATGAGCTGATCTTATTTTAAAAATAAAAGACTCAAATTCATGCAGTAAAGAATGAAAAGGGTAACCGGGCGTGGTGGCGCATGCCTGTAATCCCAGCACTGGGGAGGCTGAGGCAGGAGGATTGGTGCGAGTTCGAGACCAGCCTGGGCTACAAAAGTGAGCTCAGGACCAGCCTCAACTGCATAGCGAGACCCTGTCTCAAAAAGACAAAAAAAAAAAAAAAAAAA
>PVJA010022775.1:0-33828 GCA_004027025.1 Myocastor coypus | reverse complement strand
CTTAGTGGATGGAACACGTAAGACCGTGAAAGCAACACGAGCATAGGAGATAACGATGCACAGCAATGGCACAGAGAAAACACCCACTCCTAGGTACATCATCTTCACATTAAAGTTGATATCAGAACAGGACAGCTGGAGCAAGGGGGTGATGTCACAGTAGAAGTTGGCCACTTCTTTGTTGCCACAGAAGGACAGAGTAGATGTCAGTATAGTGTGGAAAAGGGAATTGGAATTTCCAACCACCCAGGATCCAACAACCAGCAGGACACAGGACCGTGGGCTCATAATTGTTGTATAGTGAAGTGGGCGGCTGATGGCCACGGCTCGATCATAGGCCATTGAGGCTAAGATGTAGCTATCTGTGTTACCAAGGCCTAGCATGAAAAACATCTGTGTGAGACATCCCTCAAAGGATATGATTTTGGTATCTAGAAGATGGTTTATCAGCGTCTTGGGCATTGTTACAGATGATAAAAAAATGTCAACAAGGGAGAGATTGGCAAGGAAAAAATACATGGGGTTGTGCAGGTGAGTGTTATAACAGATGGCCATGATGATGAGCATATTTCCAATGAGAGTGACAGGGTAAATGAAGAAGAAGAGGACAAAGAAGAAATCTTCCTGTTCCTGTTGGCCTGTAACTCCCAGGAGGATGAAATCCATGCTAGAAGACTGATTTTCTTCTCTCATGAGTTCTTCAACATGAAGGGCAAGAGAATTGAGCATCATTAGTGCAGTTACTGTATGTAATGACCTCCCATATTCACTTTTGACTCAAGTGATCAGCTTTCTGTACTTTTCATCTTTTGTAATGTAGAGATAACTAATATAGTGGGTCAAAAATCCCCATTGGTAAATGAGACAGCTATTCCCCTTGGAGACCTCTGTGTAATGTAATGTAATGCAATGCAATGCAATGTAATGTAATGTAATGTAATGTAATGTAATGTAATGTAATGTAATGTAATCTATGACTCAGAGGATCTTATCCTCACAATCAGCCCTGTCAGTGACATCTAGAATTTAATAATTTCATACTGCATATTCCATAGTATAGATAGACACATTGTTAACTTTTATAGGAGAAATAATAAGTCTTTGACATAAATATTTATTGAACATATGTGACATATTGTCTACTCTTAAGGACTGTATATTTTAATGGAGAAACTGGAATTTCATAATACTTTTACTAGAGATAATAAGGAAAGGATTTTACTTTGGAGTCTCTGAGAAAGTACTGTACTAAGAAGAGTCTGTTCGTAGAACTAGGAGTTTTTGTATGGAGCAAACACAGTGGTTCCTGAATTCAGGAGATAGCATGTGTCTACAATTGCACTGGAAAATTCTAAATCACAAAATTCACTGAATTTATTAATCACAACTACCTCAGTGAGTTGTCTCCCAGGTATTCTCTTTTCATGACAGACTTTCATCAGTTTCTTTAATAATTTTTATCTTTTTGGCCAATTCTTAGATATCTATAATTGTACTGATTTTTCTCTTCAGTTTTCTGGTCTTGCTATTAGATATTTCTCTTGGTGGCTAATTGTACTGGTCAGCTTTCTTATTTCTAGGGCAAAATATTTGACTTATCTAAGTCAAGAAGGAGTTGGTTTATTTATTGTTTATGGTTTGAATAGTTTCAGTCTAGGGGCAGCTGGCTTCACTGCAGAAAAGTGGTGGAAGGATATGGTGGTTCAACTCATGACATTTGGCAAGCAGGGAGGAGAGAAAGAGCCAGGGCCAGTCCATGACCCGTCCAGACATACCCAGAAGTTTGCTTTCTTAATGTCCTAGGTGTCTATCCAGCTGATGAACATGATAACGAAGATTAATTTCCATATTCATGCAACTCCATGGTGACTACAACTATTCCTTAGCAAAACTTCAGTTTGTTTCTGTGGGCTTTCACCTGCCTTCCTTAATACTCAGGTTTGTTCATACTGTCAGCATTTCCTGTGAACCCCATGTACATCCATCCTAAAAAGACCACGATATTTTAAGGGTGGGAAATCATGTACTTTTTATTTTTAACTCCTCTAGGTAGATTTTTGTAGAATATTATTCATCACATATATCAAAGTATTTGCAGTCAATGGTTCTTCAGTTAAATCTTGTTTTATATCTTAGTTTCCTTATATGAGGGCTGCCTCCAAGTGCAATCGCTAATTTATTTTTCCTCTGATTGCATGATTTTGTTGCTGTATATTTAAAATAGTTATGACACAGCCAAACTTTATTCTTAATGTGATAGTGCTTTAGCTTAGACCACCCTATTTTTCTATGTAAAACACTATAATGCATCATTAGCTGCTTCACATAGGTTCCCTCCTGTTTGATCATCTTGCATAATAAGTTACTAATTATGGCAAAGACTATTATCTGCTTGGATAAATCTTGTTCTCTTCTTCATGGTCATGGACTTAGACTATATTTCCCTATGCCTCTTGTGGGGAGGTAAAGGCCCTGTTCTCTTCTTCATTGTCTTTTTAAGTCATTTTACATTTTGGAATCCACTTGTTATATCATCGCAGGATATCACAGCCAATTCTCTAGCTTTTGTAAAAAAGATTTCTAAAATTACTTATTAAATTTTAAGTATTTGTATCTATTTCTCAATTTTTAAAAAATATCTTTCAATTATGTATTTGCACAGGGTCTCGCTATGCAGATGTGATGTGTAGTGACCCTTTTGTCTCAGTCTCCTCTGTGCTGAGATTACAGGCATTCACCACAATGCCCAGTTTCAGTGACTGGCATGGTGCCCCCAGTGTTCTGGGGGCCAACATGGCACGTGGCACTTGGGATTGATCCTGGGTCCTTGCACTTGCCAGGCAGGCATGTAGATTGCCAAGCTATCTTCCCAGCCCTCTCAATGTTTTTTACACTAATAAGTGAATGATATGCAAGGTTTTGTGTATGTGTGACTACTTATCTTTGTCATATTCAGTTAAGGCATGCTATCTCCACCCTATGTCTAAAGAACTTTTTATTTGTTTCTTAAGATATCTTGTCCCTTGTTCATAGATAATCAAATAACTCTAGTTTAAAGAGCTCAGTAAACTTTGAGGACTTAGAGATCATATTTAGCTGATATCATATGGAAATGTAAGATTTCAAAGATGGTGCTCTTAGTAACATCAAACTCAGCTGATGTTCACAGTTCCACTGCTATTAAAGCAGAAATCACAGACTAAACATAAAAGTAAAAAAAGCTTACATAAAAGCATTTCACAAAACTCAAAAGAAAGATATGGAAATCTACTGGTATGAGGAACAACAATTCAGAGCATGAATTTTAAATAGCATTAATTGTAAATAGTACTATCTATTGGAGAACAAATTGTGTATATCTGGGGACAGCTGAATTTTGCCCGCTTTCCACATAGCAATTCTGTTACCTTATCAGCTCCTAGTGAGACCCCTGAACATGAACTTAAAAAGACACACAGAAAAATGTTCGCTCTCACACAGGAAAGTTAGAAATGGTCCAACTTTCATGGAGGGATAGGCAAACTGCGCGGCTTTCTTGTTAATGGGTTCTGCTCATTTAAGGGAAGAAAGCACAGCCCATACTGTTGTATCACTTAAAATTTAAAATTAGGTGTAAGGTAGGCTCTAAAGACTCATCTGGGGATCTTTGGCAAACGGATGTGGCAGGTGTATGTACAAAACACATTAACTATTTTACTAATTTGAGAAGAGACCTGAACAATATTTTTCACGTAAGAATTGAAAAGAAGAAAACAAAAGTCTAGAACTCACAGAAAATATGTTGATCTAGAATAAATCGAAGAGAATTTTCATATAAACTGAAATTTTAGCACATTTAGCTTTACGAAGTAATATGTACAAAATCGACAGTGGTATTATAATTAGGTACAATTACATCACAAAATCTAATGTGTAAACAACTAATTTAAAGTCAACATTAGGCAGTACAACAATTGTTGAATTCCTGTTATTTTGTCTAGTGAAATTTTGAATCTTTTCTTCACCATTTTGGATTGTCTTTAAAGCAGGAAACAATCCAATGTTGAAAAAGGTGGCTCATGCAAAATTGCAGACATTATACAAAATCCTAACAGAGCTAGTTTACAGCTGGTTCAAAAATCAATTTTTTAGAAGAGTTACTTAAACACAAAATGCATTTGGAAGAGTTAAAAAATTAAGGTTTATTGAAAGTGTTAGTTAATGTTTAATTATTTGACCAATCGTACATACCTGTATCTATTAATCTAAACAAATTTGATTATGAAAATATGTAATACAACCACTGTCAAATTTTTGTTCTTGTTCTGAAATTCTGTACTATATTTACTCTTGCTTGTCACTGTTTTTCTATCTTTGTTTCTGCTAGTCTTACTCTTTAAAATAAAATAAAAAAACAAGCACACACACAAACAAAACAAAAATTAAGAAATATAGTAGCTGATGAGATAGCTCAGTGGACTAAGCACCAGCTTTGGTAAGTGCAAGGATCAGGGTTCTATCCTGGGACCCTCATACTGTGCTAGCCCCAAAATCCAAGCATTGGCCTGCACCACTGTAATCCTAGCACTGGGAAAGCTGAAAACAGGAGGATCACTAGTATGGGCTGTGCAGTGAGACACTACACAGAATACATAAAAATGAAAAAAAATTAAGAAAGTTAAATGAAAGAGAAGAAGTGAAAGTGAGGTGATAATGTTATTGAAAAGCCTCCATCCAGAAATGTCAGTTCTCGTCCAATTAATGTTTAAGTTCAAGGAAACTTAATTCAAATACAAGAAATTTCTCTGAAATATGAATTCCACAGATATCCTAACTAAAACAAAACTGCATAGGACAATATTGAAGAAGAAATTGTCCCATGAAGTATAAAAAGAATTTCCTCTGGTAATTCAAAGACCATTGGTGTTAGCATAGAGACTTACAAAAAGATTCATGTGACAGATTGGAGAGTCCCTGGAGAAAGGTGAAGTATTAGAAGATGGTACATGATGTGAAATGGTTCATCAGTAGACAACTGAACTATCTGGCAAAGGGTGACTGGAAATCTGTTTTCTGTTTTTGCTTATTTAGTAAATGTTTTATTTATTTTCATAATCAAACTTACATAGATAAGGGCTTACATATTTAATGTAGTGCATTATCATTACAAATAAAAATAAATTAAGTTTAACATTTCTAGATCAATATGGCTGCTTATTGACTGGTCTCGTGGAGCCTGGACAGGGTGCCCACTTGTGGACTCCACTTCCCAACCCTGAGACAGCCCCCCCATTCCCACTGGTCATGCAGCACCTGGACAGGGTCCCTGCTGCTGGACTCCACCTCCCACCCTGAGCCAGTGCCTGCCATTCCTACTGGTCGCACAGGACCTGTACGGTGTCCCCGCTGCTGGACTCCACCTCCCAACCCTAAACTGGCACCTGCCACTCCCACTGGTTGCATGGCGCCTAGACAAGGCCCCGCTTCTTGACTCCACCTTCCACCCTGAGCCAGCGCCTGGATCAAGTCCCAGCTTCCGGACCTGACTGGTCAACCCTGAGCTCCAGCCTGAACTGCAGCCTGGACTCCACTGCCATCCTGACTGGGCCAACCAGCAAATTTAGTCCTAATCTATTCGCTGCCTCATCAACAACCTGAGCTCAGATTCCCACCTACAGGAGCAGGGCTCACATTGGCCAGGTAAGAACTCTCTCAGCCTGAATACATCCTTCAACTCCACAACTGCCCAAATCTCGACTACACCCATATTCCCCACATGGCCACCCACCATCTCCACATGGCCCACCACCTTCCTGACCCACGTGACCTCAAGATAGCCAGCCACCTGAACTCTGACTCGCGACCAGGCACTTCTCCAGGGGAACAACCTTGGGGGATCCAGACCCAAACTTCCATTGGTGCTAACTGCATAAGTTCACCAAGGGGCAGAGATCACTGCTATAAAACATGATAAAGAGAAGGAGAAAGATCCAATCCCAGTTCCCAAGTCCACACAAAACAAATACAGGAAACACTACCATAGAAGAAAATGGGATTCATGCAGAGGAAATCTCTGAATCAGTAGCAGCCTAAGTTGAAAGGCAAGTGCAGAAACATATAGAGCAACTCAGATCAGAGATATCATGTGAAGTAAAAAAAGAAATGTATGAAAAAATAGACTATGAAGTGGAAAAAGAAGTGCAGAAACATATAGAAGAAACAAGAGCAGAAATAACCTCTGAAGTTAAAAAAGAACTCAGTAAATCAATAGAATCTAAAATAAGAGAACAACTACAGAAAGGTAAAGAGGAGAACAGAGAAGAAATAATGTTCGAACTACAGAGAGAAAGAATAACCATAATGAAAGACTTCAGTACTACTAAAGAATACATTGATAAAAATTAGAGGAGAATAAGAAGATGGATTCCCTGAATGAACAATATAGGAAAGAAATAGATCTCATGAAACAGTTTGAAAGATATACACAAGAAAATAAAATTTCAATCATAAGCTGGCAAAACTGTATGAACCAAAGTGAAGATAGAATCTCAGATCTTGAAGACATGGTTGCAGCTAGTGAAAAGATAAAAAAGATCTCTTAAAAACAACTAGGATGCAGGAAAAAGTAATTCAAAATCTTCAAGACGATGCAAAAATGAAGAAGAATATGAGATTAATAGGAATCAATGAGAAAGGAGTCAATACAAAGGATATAAAAAGAATATGGGCATAAGTAATAGCAGAAAACTTCCCAAATATGAAAAAACAATTGGAAATACGGTAACTGAATCATACAGAACCCCAAATAACATCAACTCGACTAAAAACACATCCAGACATATAATAGTCAAGATTCCAGAAATTCAGCAGAAGAATAGTGTACTAAAAGCTACTAGAGAAAAGAAACAGAGCACATTTAAAGGAAAACCCATCAGAATAATGCAAGGTTTCTCTTCACAAACCATGCAGTCAAGAAGAGCATGGAGCAGAGTGTTTCAAGTCCTCCATGAAAACAAATTTCAGCCCAGACTGCTATGCCCCACAAAACTCTCTTTTGAATATGAGGGAGAAGTGAAATACTTCTACCACAAGGAACAACTAAAGAATTTCATGACGTCAAAACCAACCCCACACAGCATACTAAAAAATATGTGAGAGAGGGAGAAAAATGACTCAAATTCAAGAAATGAGACCAGAAATATCCCATCAAATAGAGTACTCAATTAAATACAGGAGAAAAAGAGGTAAACAGTAGTAAGTAAACATCATGTCAATGATAAGACAACATATTTCAATTATAACCATCAATGTAAATGGACTCAATTCTCCAATTAAAAGAAATAGACTGGCAGAGTGGATAAGGAAGCAAAATCCAACAATATGCTGTATACAAGAAACACACTTAACTCACAAAGAAACTCATAGGCTAAAAATGAAAGGATGAAAAACAATATTACATGCTCCAGCACCTAAAAAGAAGCAAGGGTAGCAATCCTGTTTGCAGACAGTCTAAACTTCAAACCAAGACTGATCAAACGAAGTAAAGAAGGCCACTACATATTGGTTGGGGGAAAAGTTCCAGATGAAGAGGTAACACTCATGAATATGTATCCACCTAACACAGGAGCAGCAAGTTATATAAGGCAAACCTTAATGGACATGAAAAAATCTAATATCCAATACCACAATAGTAACAGGAGACCTCAACATCCCATCATCTCAAAAAGATAGGTCAAGCAGACAAAAACTTAAGAAAGAAATAGCAGAGCTGAACCAGAACTTGAAACAACTGGAATTAGTGGACATACACAGTGGTTCATGCACCCACTTCAGAATATACATTTTTTCAGCTGCACATGAGACATTTTCTAAAACAGACCACATATTAGTACATAGGTCATGTTTAAGTATATGCAAGAAAACAGAAATTATCCCATGCATATTATCTGACCACAGTGCAATCAAATTGGAAATAAATGACAACAGAAACCACAAGAACCCCAGAAATACATGGAAATGAAACAACACTCTTTTCAACAACTAGTGGGTTACAGATGAAATTAAACAATATCTTCAACTTAATGAAAATTCAAACACAACTACTGAAATTTATGGAATGTAATGAAAGCAGTTCTTAGAGGGAAATCTATAGCTCTGAACTCACACGTTAAGAAAACAGAATGGGAACAAATAAATACTCACCTGGAGCATCTCAATCGACTAGAAATAGAAGAGCAAACGAAATCGAAAGCCCAAAGACGGGAGCAAATTATAAAGATTAAAGCAGAAATTAATTCAATTGAGACAAAGAAAACAATACAAAGAATTAATTAATCAAAACCTGGTTCTTTGAAAGGTTAAATAAAATTGATAAGCCCCTAGCTAACCTCATCAAAAAGAGAAAAGAAAACACTCAAATTCAAGCAATAAAGAATGAAAAGGGTGAAATTACTACAGACACAGCAGAGGTTCAGATGATCATAAATAACTACTTTGAGAATCTTTACTCTCACAAAATTGAAGACATAGATGAGATAGACAGATTCCTAGGAAAGTACAAATTACCCAAACTCAATCAAGAAGATATAACAACTCTCAATGACAAAATAACAGCCGACGAAATATGAAATGTAATAAAAAGCTTACTGACAAAGAAAAGCCCAGGACCTGAGGGATTCACTACTGAACTCTCCAAGAAATTTATAGAACACTTAATCCCAACACTCCTCAAATTCTTCAGTGATATTGAAAAGGAAGCAATCCTTCCAAAATCATTCCTAGAGGCAAGTATTACGCTGATAACAAAACCAGAGAGAGATGCAACTAAAAAAGAGAACTACAGGCCAATTTATGAAAATAGAGGTAAAAATCCTCAATAAAATCCTCGACAATAGAATACAGCAAATCATCAAGAAGATTATACACCATGACCAGGTAGGATTCATCCCAGGGATGCAAGGATGTTTCAATATACGCAAATCTATAAATGCAATACATTATATCAATAAAGCCAAAGCCAAAAATCATATAATCATCTCAATTGATGTAGAAAAGGCCTTTGGCAAAGTCCAACACTCATTCATGTTCAAAGTCCTACAGAAAATTGGAATAAAGGACCTCTACATCAATCTAATAAAAGCCATCTACAACAATCCAACATCTAGCATAATTCTAAATGGGGAAAAACTGAAGTCTTTTAGTCTCAAATTTGGCACAAGACAAGGATGTCCTCTATCACGACTCCTATTCAATATAGTTATGGAATCATTAGCTATAGACATTAGACAAGAAAGAGAAATAAAAGGAATAAGAATAGGTAAAGAAGAAGTAAAAGTTTCACTATTTGCAGATGACATGATAATCTACTTGGAAGACCCAAAGAACTCAACTAGGAAGCTACTAGAATTAATACACACATTCAGTAAGTAGCATAGCAGGTTACAAAGTCAACACACAAAAGTCAGTGGCATTCCTCTACACAGATAACAAACACACTGAGAGAGAAATTAGACAAGCAGTACCTTTCATAATAGCACCGAAAAAAATGAAATACTTAGGGATTAACCTAACTAAAGAAGTAAAGGACCTCCTCAATGTAAACTACATTACTCTGAAGAAAGAGATCCTAGAAGATTTCAGAGAATGGAACCATATTCCCTGCTCCTGGATAGGAAGAACCAACATTGTGAAGATGACCAACTCCCTAAATTGTTATACAGATTTAATGCAATTCTTATCCAAATACCATCAGTATACCTCACAGATCTGGAGAAATCATTCCTAAAATTTATTTGGAACCAAAAAAGACACAGAATTGCAAAGAAAATTCTGGGTAACAAAGGTATGGCAGGAGGCATTACAATTCCTGACCTAAAGTTATACTACAAAGCTACAGTAATAAAATCAGCATGGTATTGGCAAAAGAATAGACCTGAGAATCAATAGAATAGATTAGAAGATGTAGAAGCAAATAGAAACACACCCGGCTACCTTATTTTTGACAAAGGCGCCAAACAGGTTTACTGGAAGAAAGATAGTTTCTTTAACAAATAGTGCTGGAAAAACTGGCTCTCTACATGCTGAAAACTAAAACTTGACCCTAGTCTATCACCATGCATTAGAGTCAAAATGGGTTAAAGATCTAAATATTAAAAGAGAAACATTAAATCTCCTGGAAGAGAAAGTGAGAGAAAATTTTGAAGACATCAGAGTAGGCAAAAAGTTCATGGACAGAAAGACATCGGAATAGGAAAAAAGTTCATGGACAGAAGTCAAAGTGCACGTTTAACACTTGAAAGCATCAACAAATGGGACCTCCTCTGGCTAAGAAGTTTTTGCACATCAAAGGAAATTACCAATAGAGAGAAATGAGAACCCACAAATTTCGAAAAGATTTTAACTTATAAGGACTCAGACAAAGGTCTTCTATCTAGGATCTACAAAGAACTAAAAACCATTAGGGTTCCAAAATTCAAAGACCCAGTCCAGAAATGGGCATCTGAGATGAACACTCACTTCTCAGAGAAAGAAATGCAGCAAGCCTATAAATACATGAAGAAATGCTCAACATCGTTAGCCATTCGTGAAGTGCAAATCAAAACAACACTTAGATACCATGTCACGCCAGAAAGAATGACTATCATAAGAAATCAACCAGCAACAAAGGCTGGAGAGGCTGTGGGGAAAGGGAAACCCTTTTCCACTGCTGGTGGGAATGCAGATTGGTGCAATCATTATGGAAAGCAGTGTGGAGGATCCTTAAAAAACTAGAACTGTAAATCCCATTGAATCCAGCTATCCCCCTACTGGGAATTTTACCAGAAGAACTGAAAACATCATACCATAGCGATATCTGTGCACCTATGTTTATAGCAGCCCAATTTGTAATAGCCAAATCTTGGAAACAATCAAAATGCCCATTATTTGAAGAATAGTTGACAAAAGTTGGTATTTTTATACAATGGAATATTACTCAGCTATATAGAATGATAAGTTTGAAGACTTCATATATAAGTGGATGTATATTGAGCATATCCTCATTAGTAAAATAAGCCCCATACCTACATGTGTAAATATCACATAGTCTCCCTAATATAAGAACTCTAAAGAAGAAATTAAAACTTAAGGGCATAACACAGCTGAATGTGTTATGTTTTAAACAATGAAGTGGCTGCAAACAGATAAGAGAGGGAACAAGGCAGGAGCAAAACCATGCACTTATGTACACAGGATGAATCAGATACTGGTCTCAAGAACCTTCAAAAGGTTCATCACACTGATCATAGCACCGTACAATACTAAACCTGTGCTTGGAATGCATGCCATTCTCGTCTTTTTGATGCAGTGTAAACTCAGTTACTATTATACTCTCTCCCAAGTAAATGGTTGGTTAACAAAAAGAAAAAAAAAAGGAGTATTAATTGAGAGTAAGAGACTGGGCCAAATGCCATAGGCTTGACAGGCTACATTTTGTACATCCTTAAATTTGCAAATGTCTGCATAAAAATTGTGTAACTGCTTATATCACATTCTATGGAGAGTTATTAGAATATCAATGATTGTCAGAAAATATCAATTCCAAGCTGAGTCAAAGACATTTGATATTCAGAAAGCCAGTGATGATAAGCCCAATTACCTATGTTATACAGTAATAGTATCACGAAGCTTTTCTGCTGGAGGGTTGAGAATGTAAGTTAACAGACCGACAATTGGAGAAAAAGAAGGGCTATGAGGATGGCCAATATTTTGGCCCTAGCCCTTCAAAGTCAGTAAGGACTCAGGATATAAGGAACCTGTGCTGTAATATCCTATAACTCAAAGGTGTCCCAATTTTCTCGTCAAGGAGATTGTGGTATCTCAGAGGAAAGGGATAAATGAACTATAGTGTGTTTAAGGAGAGTCACGCAGAGAAAAAAATATTCTCTCAGGCTTTCACAGAAAGCAAACTGTTCAAACAATGGCCTTGACTCGTCCCCAAGGCTGATCCTCACAACAGTTGTACAAAGCACTGTACATGGTTCCAAAGTTAATCCTGAGGAGATTTGACCTCGGAAGATACAAAAGATCAATGTTTTGTTATACAGGTCTTGCTTTAACTTGCCCTTCATCACCCAGCAGAAAAGCTTATTTACGAGGCATGAAATGCAGAGCTAGATTGGTGTGATGAGTTATAGGAGGCTTGGATCAATAACCTCCAACGTTGCCAGTTTCACTGATGGCCCACTGCAATTGTGGAATGTTGCACTGTGTATACATCTGATTCTTCTTAGTTCAAAGAGAAGAATTTTTATCTTTCCTTACCAATATCGATTGGAAGGTGTGTCATGCCCACACCCTGTGCTCTGTATAACTATTGTAAGGACAATATGCTGTGTGTCAACTGTTAAAAATATTAATGTTTATAGAAAGTGTTAATGTTTAATTGTTTTGATCAATCTTACATACCTATATGTATTAATCTACACTGATCCAATGATGAAAATATATAATATAACCATTGTTAAATTTTCTGGTTTTGAAATTCTGTACTATATGTACTCTCATTTGTAACTGTTTTTCTTTTTCTTTTTTTTTTTGTCTTTTTGAGACAGGGTCTCGCTATGCAGTTGAGGCTGGCCTTGAGCTCACTTTTGTAGCCCAGGCTGGTCTCGAACTCGCACTAATCTTCCTGCCTCAGCCTCCCGAATGCTGGGATTGCAGGCTTGAACCATCACGCCTGGCTTGTAACTGTTTTTCTATCTTTGTTTCTGCTATTTTTAGTCTTAAAAAATAAGAATAAACATTAACCCTTTTAAATCAACATTACTTTTTTTAAATTGTTTGATCAATCTTATATACCTATATGTATTAATCTAAACTGATCTGATAATGAAAATATGTAATATAATCATTGTTAAATTTAAACAATAAAAATATTAAATTAAAATAAGAATAAAAATTAAAAAATATGGCTGGTTATTTCCTTATAATATGCTTTCTTATATATGAAAAATAGTACAGAAATAATTTTTAAATTGTTGGGGACCACAAGCTCACTTTGGTTAATTTTACATAATTCCATAAGGGATAAATGGAGACCTGAGATTATCAGCGTCACCCTTTTGAGATATCCCATTAACTCTTTAGGGATGGGCCATCCTCTCCCACCCTCTAAGACTAAACTAAGATCACTAAAATTAAAATGTACTCTAGGGCAAGATCCTTCTTAGAATAAGAGCATCTTTGCCCTCTTGAGTCATTAACCTCTGAGTGTTCCTCAGACCTTGATATTTTCCCTTACATTCCTAACATTATATAGACCCAATAAATAGTGACTGTCTAGGACTGTCTTTGTCTCTACCCATCCCAAGGCATTGACTTCCTAGCCCACCTTCATGCATTACTAAATTTGTCTCTGTTTCTTATTTCATTCTTTTGCATTCCCCTCATTTAGGCAGTCGGGGACCTTAGCCACATTCCATGCATCAAGTATTATTTATGAAAATAAAATTTGTAAAAACTAGGGGAAAATAGCAAAAAAGTTATATGACATCAGAACGGGAACTGGTGTGTTCAATTAGGCAGGCAAATATGAGAAAAAGCTTGAAACGCTAAACTATCTTGAAACCATTGTATAAAAGAGATATCATTGAAGAGGAAAAGAAAAGCCATTTGTTACAAAAAGGAAACTTCTATACACATATTCCTTTACAATTGGCTTTCAAAATTCAGAGACATCCTACACACTAATAAGAAAAGGACCATGAATACAGAAGGAAACAGAAATAGCCCAATCATGGAGAGAAAATTGAGATAACAAACAAAAATTTAAAAAGCTGTTTACATTAAACAAAGAAGTTAATATTTTCCATCTTGAGGTGCATAAAGTATAAACGTTTGATAATTTCAAGTATTGTAAAGAAATTAGTAGTATCCATTGGTGAACACCTTGTCTATATGTAGGGACAGTTGAACTTCACCCGCTTTTGACACAGCAATTCTGATTAATCATCAGCTTCTATAGAGACCCCTAAATATGAACTCAAGAATACACGCAGAGAAATGCTTGCAGTCACATATGAAACTTAGAGATGTACTACCCATGGAAGAATAGATAGGCAAACTGTGCTGCTGTCTTGTTAATGTGTTCTGCTCAATTGATTTTAGAATGAATTCATATGCATTCATTGGATAAATAAATGTGATATGAAAGCGTTAGAAGATATACAACATAAAACAATAAATGGAAAATCTAACATTGTATAGTGCACTTGTAAGTGACATAAGTGGTAGAGTAGTGGTTATCTCTGGGGTGCAAATCAGCCAAATAAAATTTTAGATTGGAATACAATTGGCAAATAGTCGAACCCCAGTCCCGCAAAAAAAAAAAACAAAAACAAAAACAATACAATTGGCAAATAAATATATGAAAAAATGTTCAACACCATTAATCACTTAGGAAATGCAAATTAAAACACACTTAGATGCCATCTCACCCAAGAAAGAATGGCTATAATCAAGAAGTCAACTAGCAATAAATGCTAGTGAGGCTATCTGGGAATAAGGAACACTTTCTGCTGTTATTGGGAATGTAGACTGGTACAACTACTATGGAAATCAATGTGGAGACTTCTCAAAAACCAAGAATTTTCAGTCACAGAGAGCAAATTGGTCAAGCAATGGCCTTGTCTCATCTAGATGGATGACACTGACAAAATTTCTACAAAATGTTGTACATAGCCTCAGGGTAAACCTTGAGGGGATTTGTTTGACCTCGTCAGATACAAAAGTTACATTTTTGATATATAAATCTTGCTTTAACTGAGTCTTAACCATCCAGTAGAAAAGTTTAACTATGAGGTATAAAAAATAAAGCCATATTAATATGCTGAGCTGTAGAAGGCTCAAGTCAACAGTCTCGGACATTGGCAGTTCTGCTAATGTACTATTATGTACTATTGTACTATACATGCAACTACTCTCTCTTAGTTCAATGTGAAGAAATATTTGTACTCAAAATATTTAGAAAAGTTATGCCTGCATTTTTTACTTGGAACAACTACTACGAAGACAGCAATATGCAATATATTAATTATTGTGGCTTTCCTACTAAAGTGTTTTGAAACTGTCTCATTGTTATTTCTTTCTCATTAGAGTTAATAAAATTTAAAAATGCCCCAAGGATTAGAGATTCCTTTAAACCCAGCTATTCCCCTCTTGGGTACTGTTCCCACAGTTTTCCCCTAAAAGAGTCATGTAAGGCTTGGGACAGACATGGCTCGAGAAGTGGCTTGAGACATGAGGCCAGAGGACCAGGTTGGGGCTTGAAGGGCCTGGCCAGAGAGGCTGAACCCTTAAACTCTCAGCATGCACTCTGTGCCCACCCAGGCCAGGTGCCTCCCTTGAGGTGTGGAGAGGGTCATTGTGGACAGGGCAGCTCCCCAGCCTCCTGAGCAAATAGGCTCTGAGGACTTGCTACATAACTCAAATTGTTTTAAACTATGAAACCTCCAGTAGTGTCAGCTGAATAAAACATTCCTTTCCTCATTTTGTGTGTTGGGTATTTATCCCAGCAAAGAGAAAAGAAACTAACCCAGAATTTGTTACCAGAGGAATGGTGCCATTACTGTGGCTAAACCTGATGATGTGAATTATCTGTTTTGGGGAATAGCTTATGGGAAGAGACAGAAAAGGTTTGGAGATATCACCCACAAAAGAAGCATTGGAAGAGCTTTTGCGTCTCTGTAGGGTAGACTCTGGTCAGAGCTCAGACCAGAAGACTTCTAGGAATCCTACCTGTATAAACCAGGCTGGGGAGGTTTTTGCTGGGAAGAAGGACTGCATGGTTGTTGGTCTCCAGATAATTTGTGTCTTGACTTGGCAGAAAGTTTGTCTGAATTTTGCCCATGTCCTGAGACTGTGCCTGAGACTGAGATTAAACATGGGGGACTGACTAACCTTTGAAAGAAAATCTCAAAACAGTAAAATATTGGGGCAGTGGCATAGTTATTGCTGGAGGGCTCTTTGTCAAATATATGGTGGGAGTGAAGAGCAAAGAGCTGGTAGAATGACTTAAAATATTGTGAGTTTGGCCAGAAAGCTAGCACCAGGATGGCTGTGGACTGCAAAGATAGAGCAGAGAATTCCATTGCCCAGGAAGAACAGGAGAATAGGAAAGATGCCCCAAGGACATCACCGGAAGTGGCAGGTTTATGTCTTTTACAGCCTCAGAATCATAACAGTGAAGGACTTTGCTTTGAGGAGAAAGCTGTAGAATCCCATGTTCCAGAATGGAGGCGGCGGCCACACCAGGTTTCAGAATGGAAGTAGTGACCACACCAGATCACAGAATGGCACTAGCTTAGAGAATTTGTTTTGAGAATCAGGGTCAGAGTGCTAGGAAATCTAGGCACTCAACCTCTACAGCTGACAGAAAAGGAAGCCTGGCTACTGCTAGAGCTTGCAGCAGTACTCAACATCATCCACATGGCATTTGTCTTAGGTGCAGGCAGAATTCACGAGTTCTGGGGCTAAGAAAGCCTCCATCTAGATTTCAGAAGAAAGCCTGGGAGACCAGGCAGTATGCCCCTGATAGGGCAGTGTGTAAAGTTATCAATGAAAATCCTATTCTGTGGAACCCCAAAAAGTGTGGAAAAGCCAGGAATGTGCATCATCTATGGAAAATTGCAAGGAGGGAACAAAGCTGGCTGAAGAAAGAAGCTATGGGAGCTACTGCCATGAGTGTCACAGGGGCAGAGCCACATGAAGCTCACAATTTGTCACAGATTGTTTCAGATGTTCCACATCGAACTATAGGATGCAAAATATGCCTTATAGGATTTTGTCTTGTTTTGGGCCCAATTATTTGTATCATCCTTTGTATACTTTTTGGAATCGCAGTGTTTAGCTTGTGGCTTTAAATGATGAATGTATTTAACTTTTTATTCATATAGAAGCTCACAGTTGAGAATTTGACTTGGATCTTGAAGGATACTTGGGACTTGGACTTTTCTGCAATGCTGAAATTCTTGGGGCTTTGGTAACTAAAATGCCTTTTGGACAAAGGGATGTACATGAGACTTTGGGGGTCCGGAGGTGGAATGCTATGGTTTGTGCCTAGTTGTCACTGCAAAGCCTCATGTACTACATGGAGAAGATACAGCTTGAGGAGCCACCAGTCACTACAGAGGTGGGCCCAGAACACCAGGGTGGGTCGCAAGGGGCAAGGCCAGAGAGGCTTACACCCTTAAACTCTCAGCATGTGCTATGCACCCTACCCAGGCCAGGGGCCTCCCTTGCATGTGTGGAGAGTGTCACTCTGGACAGGCCAGCTCCTCAGCCTCCTGACAAAGCTCCAAGGACTGCTACATAAATTAAGCTGTTTTAAACTAGGAATCTTCCAGTAACTGTTAGCTAAATAAACCTTCCCTTCACTCATTTCATGTGTTGGGTATTTATCCCAGCAATAAAAGAGTAACTAATACAGTTGTTTTTTCTAGAAGAATTAAAAACATCATACTGCAGTGATATATGTGTACCCATATTTATACCAGTGCAATTTGCCAAAGCTAAATCTTGGAAACATCTCAAATGCCCAAAAGCTGAGAAATGTATAAGAAAGATGTGGCATTTGTATACATTGAAGTATTACTCAGCTATAGAAAGGACAAACTCAAGGCTTTTTATAGGTGAATGGATGCAACTAGGCACCATACTCATAAATACAATGAATCAGGCCCGCAAGTGTGAGCATCATATTGCCTCCCTAGTGTAACAATCCAATCGAGTCAGTAAGATCTGAGAAGTTCAATAGATACTATAAAAAGGAAAGAAACTTTTGAAAGATAATGAACAACTTGGGTGAGGGAAAGGAGAAAAGAAAAGAAAGGGAAAGATAATTATATATGCACATAAACAGAATATCTCTTATCTCAGTTGCTGTTTTATCATGGTTGGGACGGATACCAAACACTCAAAATGAAGGAAGAAAAGGGTTATGTAGCTCACAGTTACTGGAGGTTTCAGTCCCTATTCGGCTGACTTCAAGGCAGACTAGCACATGGTAGTGGGCAGCACTTCATAGCGGCAGAACAGCAAAAAATGATAATGGAGAGACTCTATCTCTCTTAAATTGCATTCAGGCTCTGTGCATCAGGCTGGGGGAAGTACACACACCCATAATCCTGGCAGTACGAAGTTGCATAATTACAACCTTGGACCACCCATAATCCCAGTGGATCATTAGTTAATCACAGACTCTAGAAGTTGCTGCCCCATGACTGCATGAGGCTTTGTGGGAACAACTACACACAAACCATAACATTCCAGCCCTAGACTCCCAAAGTCTCATGCACATCAATTTGTGCAAAATACATTTTAGTCGAACTCCAAGAGTTGCCAGTGTCCAAAGAGTTTCAGCGTTTGTCAAAACTTCAAGTCCCAAGTCTCCTCCAAGATCTAAGGCAAACTTTTACCTGTGAGCCCCTGTGCAAAAGAAAATTTAAACATATTCAACATTTGAAGTCATAAGATAAACATTACCATTCCAAAGTTGTAGACAACAGGGGAATATGAAACACTGGTTCCAACACAAGTCCAAAATCCTGCAGGGAAAATATGAAAACTCATAGTTCCAACTGGAACATCTGAAGCAATCTGCACTGAGTTGTGAGCTCTAAAGGCCTTATATGGCTCAACCTGTAAGGTACTCTCGGTGGTAGCTCCCATAGCTTCTCTCTTAGGCTGGATTTGCTTTCTCCTTGCAGTTTTCCTTAGATGATCCACATTTCTGGTTTTTCCAAACTTCTGGGATTTCCACTGAATGGTCTTATCATTCTCTGCTTCACACACTGCCCTCTGAGGGATGCACTGCCTGACCTCCCAGGCTGTCTTCTGAAATTCAGGTGGAAGCCTTCTTAACCTCACAACTTCTGCATTCTGAATGCACCTAAAATCAACACTATGTGGATGATGCCAGCTGGCTCAATAGTCAGGCTTCTTTCTCTCATGGTGTAGGAGTTGAGTGCCTGAATTTATAAGCACTCTGACCCTGAATCTGAGGAAGAAATTGTTCATTCTGATGCTATTTTGCTACCTGGTCTGGTCGCTGCCACCATTCTGAAACATGGGGATCAGGGGCTTTTTTCCACAAGGCAAAGTCCCTGACTTTTGTAGTTCTGAGACTGCAAAGGGTGGAGACCTGCTGTCTCCTGTGATGCCCTCAGGCCATCCTTTCCATTCTCTGGTTCTCAGCCATGGAGATCCTCTCAGCTCAGTCTTTCCATTCCACAGCTTTCCTCGTGCTTCCCTTCTTAACAAGCTCACAACATTTTAAATCATCCTACTTGGCTCTTACCTCTTTATTTTCAACATAAATCTGGCTAAAAGCCCCAATAAGAGCCATGCCACTGCCCGAACACTTGACTGCTTTGAAATATCTCTTGAAAGATTAATCAGTCCACCATGTTTAAAGTTATTCTCAGGCAAATTTTCTGGATAGGAGCAAAATTCAGACAGTCTTTTGGCCTAGCCATAACACAAATCATCTGGAGTCTAACAACCAATGCAGTTCTTCTGCCCAGCAGAAACCTCCCTAGCCTGTTCTTACAGGCAAGCTTTCTATCAGCCTTCTGGTCTTTTGAGCTCTGGCCAGAATCTCCCAAACAGAACAGCAAAACCTGTTTCAGTTGTTCACATGTAGACGACCTCACCAAACTTTTCTAGCTCCTTTCATAAGCCATTCACAAAAGCTTGTAATCTGCACTGGCAGGTTTAGCCACTGAATGACTCCCTTTTTCTGGTGTCTCAGCTACTCTATTGTCGCTGCTGGGACAAATACCCAACAGTCAAAATGAAGGAAGGACAGGCTTATTTAGCTCATAGTTATGTGAGGTGTCACTTCATACTTGGCTGGCTCCAAGGCAGACTAGCACATGGGAAAGGGTAGCAGTTCATGGTGGCAGAACAGCAACAATGACAACAGAGAAAAATCTATATTTCTTGGATTGCATTAAGGCTTTCTGCCCCAGGCTGGGGGAAGTACACACACCCATAATTCTAGCAATATTAAGACCCATAATCCCAGACTTGGAAACTCTAGAAGTCCCCACTCCATGACTGCTTGAGGCTTTGTGGGGACAACTAGACACAAACCATAACAACTTGGATAATGTACTGTTGCTTTTTGTTGGTCTATTGAAAGGAGCAGCTAATTCTTAAATTCTTTTTCTCTAGCATACTTGATTTTTTATAATTTTTACCAGTTTTTCATGCTTATATCTGGTACTCTAAGTAATTTGACAAGAGCAACACAATAGAACAACCATTGTTGAACTATCATTTTGTTTAGTGAAATTCTGTATCAGTAAATTATTTATTTAAAAATGGATTTTAGGGGGCCTGGCAGGATGGCTCAGTGGTCTAAAGCGCCTCCAGGCAGCTGCAGGAACCGCGGTTCGATCCCAGGCACCACATGCTGCACCAGCCCTGCCCTCAGGGCAGGCTGAGATGGCCATAAAAATAAATAAATAAACAAACAAAAGTTCTGAAACAAGAACAATAAAATTCATTAAAAAAATAAAAATGGATTTTAGTAAAGCATCTACAGGGTCTCACTACATAGATCAAACTCGTAATGATGCTCCTGCTTCCAGCCTCCCAGGTGCTGGTATTACAGCTGCAGGCCACCATGCCTAGTCTCAGTTGTTGTGTCAGTGCCTCTGGGGCAGGGCCAGCTCACCTCGCAGGGGATTGAACCTGGGTCCCTGAGTTTGTCTAAGCACGTGCTTTAATTTGCAGACCTATCTGGCTGCCTAGTTTTATTCTCTTAAAAAATAAAAATAAAAAGGTATTTTGGGGCTTACAGGATGGCTCAGCGGTCCAAAGTGCCTGCTTAGAAAAGCTTAGGCGGCTGCAGAGACCACAGTTCAATCCCCGGCACCACATGTGGCGCTAGCCCTGCCCTCAGGGCAGGCTGAGTTGACCTTAAAAATAAATAAATATTTAAATAAATAAATAAATAAAATTTTTGGGGTGTCTTTTTGAGACAGGGTTTTGTTATGCAGTTCAGGCTGGCCTTGAGTTCACTTTTGTAGCCCAGGCTAGTCTCGAACTCGCACTGATCCTCCTGCCTCAGCCTTCCTAGTGCTGGGATTACAAGCATGCGCCATGATGCCCACCCTAATAAATAAATTTTTTAAAAAGTATTTTATCCTGAATTTGATCCCTGGTACCACCAAAATTTTTTTTTAATGTTCCTATGTACTATGTAGTATTTATAATGTGATAAAAACATGGTGGATGCATAAATTAAAAAAAACTTTTCAAGTGAAAGACATATTGTCCTTAATACCCTTCAAAATACTTACTAATCTTCATATGTGATTTAGTTTCCTGGCTGTCTCTGTGTCATGAATTCATTCAAAGCATTTACATTTTACCGTCATTTTGACTTCATCAAAGACCCCATAAGGCACAGGTTTCCAGAGCTGGTGAATAAGGTGGATGAGGACACACTGTAATTGTTTGACCTACCTGCTTTTCCACCACCATGGTGTGCGCAAACGTGTGTGTGTGTGTGTGTGTGTGTGTGTGTGTGTTTCATGTGTGTGCATGTTTTTTTTTATTCTTTTGATACAGTGTCTTGCTGCACAGCTCAGACTCCTAGTGATCCTATTGTCTCTGCCCCCCAGCCAGCTCTGGGATTACAGGTGCGTGCCACCACACCTGTTTTCAGCATGGCATGCAGAATCTAGGTCCTTCCATTTAACACACAGGTGCTTATGCTACTCAGCTGTCTCCCTGGACCTACCGTGGAAGTTTGCTCAGCTTGCTTTTCTATTCAGTGGCATTTGGCAGCAGCGTTCACCAGAGTTTTGATGATATCTTGTAAAAATACTAATGATGGACGACTTCCACACCTGCTTTAGAAAGTGCCAAGATGATGGGATAAGCAGGTCTGAAGCAACATAGAGTATTTTGAGGAGGATTAATGCTAATCCATTTTAAATGTAATAATTTTAAAAATTACACACACCATATTTTTTGATCAGCTCTTATTGTGAGGAGTCAGGGGAAATGAGCGAATATTCTGCTTATTAAATCTACATTATGAGGTTGTTTTGTTTTTTATAGGGTATTCTGATAATTTAGCCACAGCCTAATAAATTAATTCAATGTTCAATAAGATTTCCCATGTGTAGTCATAATTTTATTCACAATATAATTATGAAGTTTGTGGCTCACCTTCAAGCTGAAATTTCCCTGAAGGTAGGAGGCAAAAGATAACTTTTGTTGCAAAGAGGCTGAGAATAAAAGAGGTTTATTTGTATTGGGTGAGTGATTCAAGTTTCATGTCATGCTAAATGAGTTAGAATCAATGAAAAATTATCCAGGCTATAGAAATTAAGATAATAAGTGGAGAAAGTAAGGTTATCTTTCAATAATCTTTTTTTAAAAAATGTATTTGGTCGTAGGTCTCACTATAGAGCTTAGATATGTAGTGATTCTGCTGCTTTTGGCTTCCCCAGCGCTTGGATTCTAAGCCTGTGCCATCCCATGCCTGGTCTCGGTGGCTGGCTCAGCTTGCCTGGGATAGGGGCTGGCACAGCCTGTGGTGCTCAGGATGGAACCCTGGTCCCACATCTGACTCAACAGGTGCTTGGTCTGCTGAGCTATCTAGCATGCCTTGAATAATCTTTTGCTAAATGTTATTTCATTATTCAAGTCTCCTTCAGTTTATATGTTTTGTGTACACTTGCTCTTCAACCCATAGTGATCTCTAATTTTGTAATATTTCTGTTGCATCTAGGTACGCAGCCTAATTATATCACTTTCAAAGTGCTTTTCCAAAACAAAGGGGGCAGCAGACAATCTCACATTTTTATCCAAATAGTGCTCACATGTTATGTCCATTGTTTTCCCTCTCCCTTACAGAGTGGGCAGGGGCAGTACAGACATTGCAGAAATTTTACACTAAAGTCTATGACACTAAACTCTTTTTAGACCTTTCAATCTCTTCAGCAAGCCTGACTGTTATTCTTGGAAGCCCATCACACTTGGGGCACTCTCTTTCAGCTCCCCACAGCACCTACGTGGATACTGCAGGAGACTGAGGTGATAATTGATGCTTCACTGAAGTTAAACTTGAAGAATTATGTTGTGAAAAAATATTCCTTGATATTTTTGTAGTATATCCTCTCTACACCCTCTGTTTCCTTGAAGAATTCACCAAATGTGCACTGAGTCAAGTCTGCTTGCAAGCTTACTCCTATTTCACTCCTTCCACTTCTCAGCTCCTGTATTTCTCATGTTCAGTATCTACTTCAACCCCAGCTCTTCCCCAATTCACCCCAATTTTGTAACCTCATCTAGCAGCTACTGTTTTATCTCAATTCTTCTTTTCTGAAGTAGGCTTGCTTGCACAGATGTCTATTTAGTGGACAGAAGGAATATATTTATAATATGTAGTTGGGCATATACAACTCAATTTAAAGAAATTGCAAATTTCATTAAAATCACTCCCTCAGTACTCATCGATAATATGTAGAACCCGAGTTTCTCATCATAGAGAAAATATCGATGTCCAAGAGGTCAGACAGGGGAGCATAACAGAAGGAAAGCTTGTGTTCTACCCAGAGCAAGGGCACCAGTCAAGCCAGAACCTAGGAATAAACCAACCTGGAAAGAAAGTTTGGTTTCTGTATTGTGGAAGATTTTGATTTAATGTAAGGGTTTGACTTCCCTCATTTGACACTAAGAATTAGTTGAGCTGGTGCGAGTTCCCCATCCCTTTCCAATAATAGAGACAGCCTTTTATTTAAAATAAGCATAGGCACTTGAGCATATGCATTAAGTGACCAATAAAGATGGGAATATTTTGACTGAAAATGTGCTCCTAGAATACTGGCAGGTGATTAAAAAAAGAATTGAATGAAAAAAATAACTTTACCACAAAAGGAGAAGTGGTTGATGTGATGTGCGCAGGGAGTTAAAGATGTGTGAGATACGACTGAGCTCAGAAACCTCGCAGTGTGGATGCACAGGGTCAGCTCTTTCACTGTTGCCACAGGGAGAGATGATTTCCGGAGAAACACTGGGGAAAAAGAAAGAAGACCCCCACAGTATGAAGGAGAGGAAGAGGGAGGTGTAGCGAAGAAATGAAGGCATCAGCGGTCTTAAATTCACTGGGCAAAGCTTAAGGGTCTCAAGCAGTGCTGACCACTGGTATCCCTGACCTGGAGAGTGTTCATGAATGAACTGTCAGAGCATTCTGGTGGAGCTGAGTTCAACTTCTGAGGGACAGATGTAACCAAGTGTACCTCCTCATCTTCTGGGTAGAAAAGACTAGGCCAGTCATGCACTCTTCCAGTATTCCAGATTTCCTAATAGCTCAACTTATCCGCGCATACACAATGCAACTCTGTAACACTTTGAAGGGCAGTGCTATCAGGCTCCACTTAGTGCGCAGCTGGAAATATGTCCAGGTGTCCTCTCCAAGACCAGGCATTTGTATCAGTGAGAATGCATGCAACACTCAGACACCACACACAGTACATTTCAGCAGGCAGATAAAGCCTATACCTGAGATAACTCGATCATAACTACCCTCTCCTCATTCTGTGTTCATGGACAGGAGCCCCAGGAGAAGCACGTGTAGAGGGGAGGACTCTAAATACTTTTCCACTAGAGCTTGAGAACTTACGTTTTGGATTCCGCTGAAGTTTGCGTTCTGTGTCCATGACTGGCTGGCAATCCACCTCACAGGATAGGTGGCATCATGCTGTTTCTACTTACCTGGTGCAATCTCTGTGAGAGTCAATGTGGGGAGTGGATATGGTACAGTTGCCTGTGCTGTACTGTTTGCTGTTGCTGTCCCAAAGACCTTCTTTGCAGTGTCCACAGCCTGCCGCCTGGGGCATAAGAACAGATGCTTTCAAAATGAGTCCTAGTTTTGTAGCCTTTGCTCTTCTTTCACTAGTGGAAAGTTTACAGTGATGTGTTCTGTCCCTTGCTAACACTTCTTTCACAGGTCAGGCATGCTGGAGGGTGATGGTCCTGTGTGGCTGAAGAGAAGACAGGGCCTGCATGGATTGCCCCTAGTTTCTGATCTCTGGGAATGGATCGGGAAGAAACAATTGTCTTGGGTGGGTCCTGCGATCAAGTAGTCTCTTTTCCCCTTCAAGGAGGTAAGGGGTGTTGTGTGTCAGCAGAGAGGATGGGGAACTGGGTATAGGATGGTGAACCAGGTCATAAACTTTCCTGAAACACAAGTCTCCCTGGTCTTCATTAAGGACAAAGTAATTGTTGTGACCCATTGATGTGATCCTCTGGGTCCTAAGGGAAATCAGTGGCTCTGGAGGGTTATCTTATCCAGAAGGGAGGGTATATTAGAAGGTTTCCTGAAGAGGATGACTCTAGGGTCTAAACTTGAATGACCTTTTGTCTTCTCTGTAGGAACGTGATTTTCTCTCCTCTGCTGTATGACCCAGACTTTAAGTTGCCAGTTGATAGCTGCAAGGACCATGGTCAAAGTGAGCTTCCGATGGTGTTTCTAGCCAAGATAAAGCCTTTCTGTTGTTTAGTGTGAAGAAGAAAACATAGTTTGTCTATAATTTTCCTGGATGAGGGTTAAGGTGCAAACCATGTTTTTTTTTTTTTTTTTTTTTTTTTTAACTGAGCAAGGTGATAGCAGGCCATCAAATTTTCTCGACTCTTAGAGATACAAGGATCCTGGTGTACTCTGTCGACTTTACACATGTGTCAGCTTTATCCTATGACATAGCAGAAAAGTCACCACCTTTTGTGTGGAGACAATGCTTAAGAGTTATGCTCATGCATTGCCTGGTTCCCCACTTACTGAATCTTCCACTTACAGATCATAACTGCACTTTGTCTATTATTTGACATACTTATACATCTCTAAAATAGTAGTATTTATAATAATAACCACAACATCCTCAGAAAGTTGCAAGGATGGCATTAATTAATATGTGAAAACTTCTTGTGAAAAGGTGCCCAGTACTTAGTTAATAGCAAATATTAGCTATGATTTTACTACGTCTTTTTTAAAAAAATATTTGATACAGGGTCTCATTATGCAGCTTGGACTCACAGTAGTCTTCCTGATTTCAGCCTCTCCAGTGCTGGGATTATAGGTTTGAGCCTCCACACCTAGACACTGCTGCAGGCTCAGTGTTCCTAGGGGACAGCATGGCATGTGGTACTGGGGATAAAATTCTGGTCCTTGTGCTTAGTTAAGCAGGTGCTTAGTCTGCTGAGCTATCTTACCAATCAGTTTACTACATCTTTAGTATCAATTAGTGTCCTTTGTACCAGCATTGGTTCTTATTCACTTCCTATTTTGCTAGTCATCATATAACATCTCTCCACATCTTCTTTCAGACTCTGCAATTGGTATTTGTGGAAACTGTAAGGAACTCAAGTCTGTCTGCTGGCTGCTTGAAGGCCAGTCCTCAGGTAATAAGACTTGGTGGGAAGGAGCTCGGGACTATTCAAGAGTCAGCTCTGAGGTGACGGAGTGGTTTGTTGCTCCCTGGACACCACCTCAGGGAACCCAGCTCCTCAAAACATTTTATAGAATGGACAAGAAGTACAGGGACAGTGGGTTGCCAGGGTAATGCCTAAAGAGTTCATTAGAATCCTGCAATTTTTATTCATCTGCGGGGATATGCCTTTCTTTTTCTAATGTATATAGTATAGGGTCTCAAAAATGTAGATCAGACTTGTAGTGATTCTCATGTTTTCAGCCTCCCAAATCCCGGGAATACAGGTACATGACACCATGCCCAGTCTCAGTCCCTATCTCAGTCCACTAGGGACAAGGCCAGTATGGCATTTGTGGAATCAAACTCCATTCCCAGAGCTCTGCCTAAGAGGTGCTTTAGTCTGCTGAAGCCTCTGGTGGGCCCCGATTTGCATCTTGTGAATGAATACTAGTACTGAACATTTTTTTTCAAACATTTATGTGCGCTTTCTATTTCTGCATGTGAGAAGTGCATATTTACCTCAGATGCTCAATTTTAGATTGTGTCTTTATTTGGGGGGAATACATTTTTTGTTTCTTTGTTGTGGATATAAGTCTTTTGTCTAAGGAACAACATACTAACATTTTTCCCCCACTCTGATGGATTTCTTTAGATTCTGTTAGTTATTTCTTTTCTTTTCAAATTTTATTTTATTTTTTTAAACTTTATTTATTTATTTGTGTTATGTCCTGCTGAGCCTGCCCAAGGGGTGGGGCTGGTGCTGCATGTGGTGCTGGGGATTGAACTGTGATACCTATAGTTGCCTAAACTTTCCCAAGCAGGCAAGCACTTTAGACTGCTGATCCATCTCACCAGCCTGGTTATTTCTTTTCTCATGAAAACGATTAAGGTGTAAATTCTCAAATAGTGATTCTTTATGATAGTTATTATGTGATTGGTATTTTGTTCATGAAATCTTTGCCTATGTCTTTATACCTATGTCTTTAAGTTTTCTCCATATTCTCTCTTGAATTAGAGTTACTGTTTTACTATGTATAGCTTTAATCATTTTATATTTCAGTTTAGTGTATGGTGATTGACATGGGCTTAGTTTTAGTCTTTTGTATGTGGAAAGCCAGTTTTCCCAGCACCATCCTTAAAGAGGTTTTCTTTTTCTGAATGTGTTCAGCCCCTTTGTGAAAGAGAAGGTGGTTGCATGAGTTCTTTTTGCATTTTCCAATGTGTTACCCAGGTATCTTTTTTTCCCTAGTAGCATGTTCTTTTTATCACAGTAACTCTATAGTATAATATCAAGGCAAGGTTTGACAGATTTGAGATAACTCAAAGATGACCAAGAATAACTGGAATTAAGGAAAAACCAGAAGATATCAGAAAGACATAGCTCTAGGCAAGGACTTCCTAACCAGAACCCCAATATCACAAGAAATAATACCAAGAACCAAAAATGGGATCATATCCAGTAAACGCCAGTGCATAGCAATGGAAACAACCAACAGAGTGAAGAGGCAACCTACAGAATGGGAAAAAAGTTTCACCCAACCATTTACCTCTCTAATTTTCCCTAAAATTAGTTGCCTTCTGGTTCCAATTGAAATTTAGAAATGTTTTGTCTAGTTCTGTGAGGTGTGCTCATGGTGTTTTGATTGGCTCAAATTGACTCTGTACAATAATTTTGGGAGTTTGGCCATTTTCACTATGTTGGTTCTTCTCGTTCAAGAGCAAGGGATCTCTTCGTTTTCTGATATTCCCTTCAATGTAGATTTTCAGAGAGCTCTAATTTTCAATATATAGGTCCCTTATTTCTTTTGTTGGTTTGACTCTTAAGTGTTTCATTTTTTGATAATATTTTAATGGATGTAGCTCATCTAATTACTCCCTTAGTGAGTTTGTTGTTTGTATATAAGAATGCTATAGATTTTTGACTGTTGACTTTTTATCCAGTTATAATGCTAATTTTCACGAAATTAAATTCAGAAATCTTGTCTGGGTATGATGCGGACTATAATCCCAGTACTCAGGCAACTAAGGCAGGAGGATTTCCACAAGTTCAAGGCTACCTGGGCTACAATAGTGAGGTCAAGGCCACCCTGAGCTACATAGTAAGACTCTATCTCAAAAATTTATCTAGAAGTCTTTTGGTGTCCTCTGTGCAGAGAAGTGAATAGCTGGGTTGCAGTTATCAAGTTTATCTTTCTTTATGGCAAAGTATTATTCCAGTGTATACAAGTACCTCTTTGCTCTCATCCATTCATTTGTTCATTGTTGCATGTGATGTTTATAAGTTCTAAATATTATAAATTGTGATGCTATAAACATGGTGATTGATATTGTCAGTTTTAGGGGTCAAAAGCTTGGCTGGGTCAGCTCAGTGACTCCACACCCTAAGATAATGAGGCAATGAGGGGCCTCATTGGGACATGGTGGCCCCAAACTCTAGGGCATGGAGTGCCTGCCCTAAAGTGACTCAGCACAAAAAAGTATATAAAAGGGTTAGAGAAGGATTTGAGACACCACTTCCTCTTTTGGGAAAATTCAGAGAGGTAAATGGTTGGGTGAAAGTTTTTTTCCCATTCTGTAGGTTGTCTCTTCACTCTGTTGGTTGTTTCCATTGCTATGCACTGGCTTTTACTTGATATGATCTCATTTTGGTTCTTGGTATTATTTCTTGTGATATTAGGGTTCTGGTTAGGAAGTCCTTGCCTAGAGCTATGTCTTTCTGATATCTTCTGGTTTTTCCTTAATTCCGGTTACCCTTGGTCATCTTTGAGTTATCTCAAATCTGTCACATCCAGTTTTCAACTTTCCTTAAAATTCTTTTCAGATATCCTTCCTTAAGTGATCACTGACTACAGTCCTGTCCTCTAGATATCACACTCAGTTTTCACATTGATCATTTCTTTTGCTCGGAGTTTGATCATAGTTGAATCAGAGAGATTTAACTCTTTCACTGGACTCCTTTTCTTTTCTGTTTTCAGTGTTCTTGCTCTAGTGCCACAAGATTTTTATTAGTGTCTTTTCTAGATCAATCATTTATTTCATTGGTGTTATACTTTCATTGAATTCAAGCAGCACTTTATTGAACTTCTTTAAACCTCCACTGTCCTTTCAGACATTCCTTCTGTATGGTTTATAATTGCCTTCCTCTTGATGCAACCCAAACTGGTTTTGGAGAAATTGGGAGATTTTAGAGATTTTTTTTTGACTAATCTTTTCTTTTTTAAATGTATTTTTGCGGAGGGTTTATAGGGTCTCACTACACAGATGAGAGTCATAGTAATCCTCCTGTTTTCAGCCTCTTAAACCATGGGATTATAGGCAAGTGCCACCACCCTCAGTCTGTATGGCTGTCTCAGCCAGTGCATGGTCTGGGGCTGGCAAGGCTCACTGGGGATGGAACCCCAGCTGCTGTGTTCTTCTTCAGCAGGTACTTTAGTTCACTGAGCTATCTGGTCAGCCATACCTAGTCTTTTAGTGTTTTCTTGTGTGTGTGTGCGTGAGTGCTTGTGTGTGTGTGTTTGTGTGTGTGTGTGTGTGCATTGGCATTTGCAGCTTCTTTGTCCTAGTGCTTAATTCCTCAGGATAGAGCCAAGGGGTTGTTTATAACTCCCAGGAAAACCTAGAATCCAACCTGAATAAGATTTTATCGTTTGTTTTCTCTCTTTTCCTCTCTATAACAGATCATGAGAGACCTGGGCAGGTGGTAAGCATGGTGCAGGCAGCTGTAGGACTCCTCTCCTCCTGTCTCTCCTATGGGTCACACAGGTGTGGGGTGAGATTGCGGCAGTGCGGCAGTGCGATGGATGAACAGGATAGACAGTACTCCTACCCTCAGGCCAATGAACTTGCATCAGGGAAGCTTGCCTACAGCCCCCAGGTAGTGGGGAAGGAGTGGAAGCCCGAGGCAGGAATGAAGAGTGGGAACACAAATAAAGGATAGGAGGTTTTTTTTTTTTTTTTTTTTTTTTTTTTTTTTTTTTTTTCTGTGAAGAAGACTAAACTGCAGGCTGTTATACAGGCCTTGCATGATCGTTCATCCACTCCCATTAACCTCTTTCAGATAGCACTTGTGCTTGTGGATATAGTGACCACATTAAAAGTGCCACTATGCACACTGGCCAGAAAGATCTTGGACATTTATTTTCACTCTCCAGTTTACAGTTTCGTCATGCCTTGTCTCCTCTTTAGTGACCATTAGGCTCTCATTCCCAATTCCTGGGGTCTCTCCCTCATGGAAATGATACAATAGAGAGATTTCTGGCTACTATCCCTGGTGTTCTCTGAGATGTCATTCTACAGGCTTCCACCTCCCATGCTACATTTCATCAAATCTCTTCTGCCTTACATAAACAGTTCCTTTAAATTCAGAAACAGGCTGAATGAACTCTTAAATGATGTTCTTCATGTAATACATCTTCCTTGTCTCCCAGAGAGAGGTTGGTTCCTGAGGGCTACGCCTCTATCATCTCTGGCAAATGGTTGACACAACCCTGAGCATGTCTCTCTGCACTGGGTCTGTCTTGCAGTGGATACTTACTGAGGGTTTATTTTTGCTTGTGCCTGCACTGGTGAAACAGCTGAACATGTCCCTGCCCATTGCACCATGGGTGTAGTACCCTTGGCTACCTGTGGACAATTAAAACTGACAATGGTCTGGTTTTTATAAGTACTGCCTTGCGAACGTTTTTTAAATCTTCACATTTACTTTCCCACAGGAACTCCTAATAATCCTCAAGGTCAGGAAATTGTTGAGTGTACTCACTATACACTCAAAATTCAACTACAAGAACAAAAGGAGGAATCCTTCACTACAAAACTCACACCTCATGATAGACTTCCCTTGGCTGTGTATACTATGATCTTTTAAAATATTTCTAATGATGGAAGTATAGCAGCAGGAAGAAGCTTTAATGTGGTAACAAATGTTTTGTGTGGCTGTATTATGGACCTAGACTGAGATAAAGAGCTGGTTTCGCTCTAGAGTCAATTTCTACTTTATTGAACATTGTTTATCAATTTATTCAGCCTGATTGTGAATTAAGAACAACTGTATAAACAGCCATTATGTAAGACACGAGAAACTTGCTGGAAAGAGGCACTGGAAGCACAAACCTATTGCATAGAATAATGCTTCAAAGTAGTACTTTGACCAATTTGATGTGTTCATATATATATCATTGATCTGAGCAAGTATATTGAAAACAGAAATTAACCGATACAATTTGAATTTCCTCTTTCAGATTATGATAGCTTTCTTTGTAGAGGTTGTTCACTTCTTTAGTTAGGTTAATTGTCAGGTATTTAATTGTCTTGAAGATATTATGGATGATAATGCTTTCCTAATTTCTTTCTCATTGAGTTCGTTATTGGTGTACAGGCACACCACTGATATTTACTTTATTTATTTATTTATTTATTTATTCATTCATTCATTCATTCATTCATTCATTCATTCATTCATTCAGTACAGGGTCTTTAGGGTCTTGCTACAGAGATCGAGGTCCTAGTGATGGTTCCTGTTTTTCAGCCTTCCAAGTGCTAGGATTACTAATGAACAACACCATGCCCGACTCTACGTCAGCGTGCCCTGAGGATTCAACCCTTGGCTCCTTCCTCTCGCTAAGTAGGTGCTTGCGTCACTGATTTTATGTGTTCACTTTGTTTGTTCCTTCATTGTTGATTTTAACTATGAAATGTAGGAGACTTTTGGCAGAGTCTTTGATATTCTACATGAAGGATCGTGCCAATTGCAAATAATAGTGATTTGAATTCTCTCTTTCTTGCATGTGCCACTTTCTCTTTCCTGGTTGCAGTGTGTAATGTTTCAGGTGGTATGTTAATCAGAAGTGATGATAACAGGTATCCTTGCATTTTTCCTCATATAGAGGGAAAACATTTAGTCTTCCTCATTTTTTTAATTTTAAAGAGAACAATTTATTATTCAGCAATTATGATTGGTCTTCTATTTTTCTACACAATTTGTGAATTTTCACCATTTGCACCTGTTCATGTTTTCTTGACCACCTCTTCACTTTTCCAACACACTGCCATGCCAGACCTGAGGCAATGAAGTATTTTTTAACAATTGCCAAAGGACTTGTACATTCATTTGCAGCTATCTTATGACATACAATTTTCTTCAATTGTCTTCTATAATAAGTTCTTGAAAAATATTGTTTACAACCTTCATACATCTTCAAAATTCATAATTTTGTTGCAGCTCGAACAGCCTGGGGACAGAACTCCGGGCGCTTCCACCGTGCTGAAGACATGGTTGATGGCAACCTGCACGACTCCCTGTTTCGGAGGTCTTCCTCAATTTAACATATTTTTGTCCTTTGATTTTTCATAAAAGGCTCAGGTCAGGTTCCTATTTATACCTATTTTTTATACCTATTTTTTTCAGGTATTTATCATGACCTGGTGTTGGATTTTATTAGGTGCTTTTAATGTATGTGTTGATATGATAATGTATTTTTGTCATTGCTTCTGTTTATGTGGCAAATTACATGTATTATTTTGCATATGTTAAAACATCCTTGTACCTGTGGGATAATATTTACTTGATCATGATATGTGATCCTTTTGATAAATTGTTGCTTTCCATTTGTGAGTATGTCACTGAGAATTTTGATATCTATGTTGATTATTTTGATTTCTTAGAGCTTTCTTTTTACTTCGGTGTTCTTCTGGTTTTGGAATCAGAGTGATGCTGGATTTTAGAAATACGTTTGCAAGCAGTCTATTTCCATTTCATTGGTAAATTGAGAAATATTGGAGTAGTAATGTCATTGAAGTTCTTGTAGACTACCACATCCTGCGGTATTCTTTTCTTAGGGTATGGTTCTTTTGTTGCTATCTCAACTTTATTGCTGAGTTGAATTGTTTAGAACTTTTGCATATTTCAGGTAGTTCATATGTATTTAGGACTTTGTTCATTTCTTCAACATTCTCCATCTTGTTAGAATACAGTTTTTTTTTGACAGTAGCTACTATCTTCTGAATTTTGACAGTATGCATTGTGATTTCTCTATTTTCATTTCTCATCATGTTAATGTGGTCTCCTTTCTCTTTCTTTTAACATGTTTAACTGAGTGTTTACCTCTTTTGTCTCTTCTCTAAGGAGATTCTATTGTTAAAGAGCTTTATGAGAGCAGTCTTCATGTCCTGATTTCTCAGACTATAGATGAAGGGATTTAACATGGGCGTCACAGCCACATACATCACAGTTATCACTGCATCTTTCAAGCTGTAACTGGTCAGAGGTCGGAAATACATGCCCATAACTGTCCCATAATACAAAGAAACAACTGTCAGGTGAGAGCCACAGGTGGACATGGCTTTGCTTATGCCCTTAGTGGATGGAACA